>JASDQU010502793.1:0-16215 GCA_032191745.1 Picea mariana | reverse complement strand
CTCTAGCCTAGACTAAATTAATGGACCCTAAAAACACAAAGTATAATAACTTTTAATTAAGCGTTAATTTTAGTGGTTGTCTTAAGTCAAAGGGAATGGAAGTGAAACCAATGATTTTCTATAAGAGATGAAAGGGAAGAGAATAAGCTGAAACTGAAAACAAACTACTTCTTCTTCACAAATAAATATTTACCAATTTAAACTCTGTAACCAAACTTTTTCGTAACTACTTTTCTCAAATCTTTGAAAAGAAAAACATAAAACAAGATTTTCATTCGACTATGAGCTACTTCATGTCCTAAGCATTCAAATAAAGAATTTAAGAAAAAATTTATTTTTCCTTGATAAATAAAACAACTAACCTAAATTACTTTTACCAAACAAAGAAATGATTTTTTTTTTTTTATCCTTCAAAACAAGAAATTTGAAAATGAATTATTTTCTTTTCTTCTAAAGCGAAAAAGGGAAAAATGATGACAAGACAATACCAAGAAATGAATTCTGGCCCATCACAGATCGCAGGGAGTCACTGAAAATACCAAATAGGCAGATCAGAATAGACTCACAAACTTGTCTAAAAACCCTAATAAAGAAAACACAAGAAATATTTGATAAGCAAGAGCTATAATAAGGTCAAACCTAGGCTACAAACTGCTATAACAGAGACCAGGACTAGATCAAGAAAACCCCTAAGAAGTGTCACTTCTGACAGGGAAGAGGATGAATTCCTCTTCTTTAAAAAATATTTTCTCAACACAGGCACGCTACTGACACTTCAGCAGCCTGCGTATGTATGCGGGTTGTCCAAAGGCAGGGTGTGTATGTACGCATGCAGACCCACTACAGGCCGTGTACACCTCTGTAACTTCTAAAAAAAAATGAAAACCAACAGTCAAGCAAACCAGGCATGGATTACTGGTATTGAAGACCAGAATCCCTTAAAGACACAAAAACTCAAAAAGGAAGTTAAACCAATTAAAGAACCCAAAAATAATATCCCCAGAAAGCCCTAGAATTTTCCCCAGTATGGTTGCCAATTCTTCTATAGCGGGAAAACCCCCCTATGGACTACACTAGGGTTCTAAAGTGCAGGCAAAGCTAACCGTCTAAAATATCCTACTTTTAACAACTATCCCGACATTACCCCACAATCATACATAAAAGAAAAAGTATAGGGATCTGATAGGCATACCTTAAACTTCGCATCTGGTGTCGATCCCTTTGCGTTGAGTTGTTTCTCGACTCCATATCTCCTCCCAAGGCCAACCTGCATTCACCAAAAGACAAACAAGAAACTAAAATCATGCATTCTATATATGGATTAGTGGGTTAGACATCATAACAAAAATTGTAAACAAATCATAAAGATTTAAGACATCATTTGGCGGGACGGAAAAAATATTTATTTATATTAATCTCACAAAGGTCGTTTACAATATGAGACCAAAAAATTCTCCTCAAACTCAATCCTGGGTTCCTCTTCACCATGCACCAACTACTTCCATGTATTCTTCTCATCTTCAGTTCTCTCTAGGGAAATGACAAGGGTTTGCAATGGAGGAAAAAGTAATTCTGGCTCAAACTCACAATGTGGCTGCAAAATATTGGGGCAAAGGGGGAATACTGAAATGGGCAGAGTTTCTATGATCTCGTGCTTCTCCTTGGAATGGGACCCCAACACCTTCTTTTTATAGGACAAAAATATAGTAACGGTTGGGGTGACTGGCTATGGGCGGTCAAATGGTTAGGTAATGGCCCGAAAACCCGTATCCCTTTGCAATTTTTATTTTTTGTGCTTTTTGTGAGTGTACACGGGTTGTAATGGTGCAACTAGCATATGTACGTGGGCAGTAGTGGTGCAGGGCGCATACATATTCAAAGAAATGGATTTTCAAAAGAGTTGTCCAATGATGGCTTGGTAAAAATAGCAAGTAAGATGGCCTGATGCCAGGTATGCATGTTTGGTACAATTTAGGGTTATAACATACATTACAAATTAAGAAAATTAAAGTCTACTCAATTAAAAAATAATAAAAATATAGTAAACTCAATTAAAAAAAAAACAATTACACACACCTTTACATATTACACATATATATTTATCTACGTATGTACATGACAACATATAAAATATTAAATCAGAGTAGATTCGTGTCAAACAAAATTATTAAGGTGTAAATTTTTTAATCATTCAATATGAATGAATTAAATAAAATTATACTTTAACAAATTTGATCCCTCTTGATACTTAATAGATGGAAATTTAAGATGAATTTATGATTAAAATTAATTTTATTTTAATGTTCAAAACATATAATAATTTAAGTTAAAATTACAAGTTAATTCCACATCAAACTTATCAAACTTTGGATTGAAGAAAACACCTTAACCATCAATACTTGGAGTCATCAGGAAAGCTAAAGGAAAGGCTTTGGGAATAACTTGTCAAAATGTCGTCAGGGCCCAAGAGAGGATTCAAAATCCTCTCCGGTAACAGTGCCAAAATGTTATCACACAAATTGTGGGTTGGGAAACATTCAACCCAATACACAAGAGTGAGACAAGTATCGAAGTAGCTACTGATTTTCACCTTAGATAGATACTCCCCTTTCTTTAGTGATGATAATTCACCACAAGGGGGGAATATCGGTGACCCTAGGGGGATTTATATTGAAAGTGGTAGAATGACCAATGAACCCGCTATAGGTGAATATAGAAGTGGAATGATGGATTGAAGAATAGTTGTATTTATTAAGGGAGATTGACAAAGTGTTGTGTACTTGTAAGATAACATTAAACCTACCCAAGATGAGACAATTGATCCAGATACAATCCAAGTAGACAAGGGGAAAATCAAGGAAATATTTATGTCCTAAATTGTAGTAGTAAACAAATATATATATCAGCAATGAGAAGATTTGTTAACTCCATATTTAACCATCAAAATCATCAAATATTTATTGGATGATCAAGTACTAAACATGTAGATAATTTTCCAATACTTAAGCACAAGATTTGATGGTAAAACGAGTTGTTAAATGAATTTATCATCAAAGTGTTATAGCATCCCTATGCTCGTAGATTTTTTTTTCTATAGAAGCAATATATATCCACTAAAATTAGCAAACAATCCACCCAAAAGAGAGCCAATAACAAGTAGGTTTAATATGGCAGCCTGTAAGCAAACTTCAATGTTATATTAATGAGTAAATGATGAAAACAAAAGAGGTTTTTCTTCAGCCCTAACAGATGTAGCATTAAATTGATTTCAATAAGAGAGTTACTAGGATAATATAGATTCCCTTAGGGTACAAGCAAGCTTATGACACTAAGAAAATATTCCAACTTGAACAAATACAAACTCTCTCAATTTCAAGTATACCAATGCAATGATTTTATTTTTCCAATGCATATTAAGATTAGTGCCTTGTCATTCGGTTATGGAGTCTTCTAGTGTAATGTTAGATATACTACTTCTCTAGGGTTGTAATCTCTTATACTCCCTAGAACAAGCAAATCCAACAAGGTAAATCTAGGAGGGTTTAAGCCCTTTTAATCATCCTAGCAACCTTGCAAATATCTTATCCACTTAACAATAATGATGGATTTGGTGGAGGGTGTATTTGTCATTGTTTCATGGAAACCTGAACAGGAGATCTAGCTAAAGAAAGTCCAAACAACGATTATCAAGAAAGGAAGAGAGATTTTATATGGAAGAATGAGAAAATATATTCACACTACTCCAATGAGCTGATGATTGATACATAGATCATGATCAATATGATACAATGAATGAGTGGAATACACTCATATATAGGGCAAAGCATTCCATAATTATGAAAATAAATCAAGCAGTTATCTTTCCTTAGGAATGCATGCATGCATAATAGTGATGGTAAAAACAGAAAGTCTAAAATAGAACTAGTCATTTAACTCCCACTGAACTAGTGTGTTGAAAATAGAAATTTCTCCAACACCCCCCCTGAACATCACTATGGAGTAAAAAATGAGTCTCAGATACTAGTCCATTTTAGGTACTCATGTACAATGCAACTAATGAACACTCAATAAAAGTGAGGAAAGAGGGAAATCCACATGGGAACAAAACCCCCCCTCAAAAGATAATGTATCAAAAGAAGAAAATAACAGTTGTTAGACAACTTTGTTCTTCACTGCAAGACGATCCCACAAAGTCTGAAACTTCTTCTCACTGAAAGACTTCGTGAAGATGTAGAAATATTTATGGATCTGATGAAATCCTTTGGCAACCTATCAGGCATTATACGTCTTGATCCTGTGGACCCACCTACACCTGAAAATATTCATTTCTGGTGGACATGGAACCAGATTCCAAGTTTGGTTCTATAGGAGTGAGTCATAATCCTTCTGCATGGCTTCTTTCCATAATGGATTTCCCACAACCCTATTGTAGTTCTATGGATCATTGGATTGAAACATATAGCATTGCATGTGCATCACATGTTCTGAAGCTGAAAGTACATGAGAAGGATTCTCATGCTGAGATTGAGTCATCCTCGAATCCAATGGATTCCCTACAAAGTTGCTTGTTGCCTAAAGTGTGGTCTGTGCCTTCTTCGGAATCTACTGAAGTTTCGATGTTGGCTTCTTATCTGGCTCTACTACCTTGTTATTTCCATGTATAGAATTTGAGTGCATGGAATCATCTCTGATGTTTTAAATTGATGGAAGAACAAGAGTATATGCATGTTGCACTAGAGGTGCATGCAAAGTAGTCTCCTTATGTGTAAGTAGAATAGAGGATTCATCGTCAGAAAACTTAGTGAATTTATACAACCTTGACTTGTGATCCACCTCACCAATTGCAATAATGGAATTGTCATACATGTCAATTACTAAAACTGAATCTGATGTAAATTCAACCTTTTTACCTTTCTGAGTGATCTGATAAACTGATATCAGATTCATAGAAAGATTTGGAACATGTAGAACATTCTCAAAACTGCCATTATGGAGTTCCACTCTCCCTTCACCTGCTACTACTACTGGAGTATCATCCCCCATGAGAATAGGGGGTATTGATCATGGACTCATAGAAGAGAAAAATTCCTCTTTCACTGCCATATGATAGGATGCACCGGAATCTATAATCCATGAATCAGATGAGGAATTAATTTCAACCAGAGAATGATGATTACCTTTCTTAGGAGCATGATCTTCTTCCTTCTACTTCTTGACTCCCTCTGGAATGAAGTTTCCAAGTTTGTTTTGATGAAGTGTCTGTGCCATAAGATCGATCTATTTCTTCATGCATGTGGATTCTTCATGATTCTCTTTATTGCAGTAAGTGCGTTGCTTTCCCTTCTTCTTCTTCTTCTTCTTCTTGGAATCTGAAGAGTCTTTGGAACCTGAAGAATCATTAAAGGGTTTGGAATATTCCTCCTTCCCGTTCTGTTTGGATGACCCTTTGCCATCATGAATGGTGAGTGCATGTGATTTGGAATCTTTCATGAGGCCCATTTGTATGAGTTTTGTCTGCTCTTATGTAATAGACTCAATGAATTGACCCAATGTAGGAATTTTCCAATTTGTTCCAAAAAGACATCTGCCATAATGGAAATTGGAGACATATACAACGTATTCTGGTCCTAGCTTGGCCAAGATTGTTAAAATAAGTTGTTTCACTTGTGTAGAATTATCAATACCACATTCACCCAAGCTTAATAGCAAAGATTTAAATTTATTAAAAAATTCTTGTATATTATGAAAACGTTTAAGGTCTAAGGTATTCAACTCTACCTCAATCATATGAACTCGCATCTCATCCTGCTTTCCAAAGAGTCCTTCCAAGGTGGTCTAGATCTGGTTTGGAGTCTTTCATGTGGAAACATGAAACAACAAATAAGTGGATATTAAATCAAGAAGTATTCCTATGGCCTCATCCTTACGGTTCACCCATATCATCTTCTCAATCATTGATGTAGGTTATGTTTCTGTCGCCATTGTCAAATTATATAGTCCTTCTCTTTTTAGTTGGAATGTTGCCTTGGGATTCCAATCAAAATAATTGTATGGTGTGAGGATTACCACCAAGTTTGATTGTATAATAGTTGTCATATCCATCTCTCCCACTATTTTTAAGAACCCCTAAAAATTTACTCTCAATCTGCAAGTGAAAAATTAAGAAATCACGACAGAAATGGCACTTTAAGTGAAAATTCATATCAGTTTCAAGAGATGATCTTGCGACTTACTTTCTGAGAAAACGATGAGGAATCTCGCCAAACGGTTGAAAACCCTCTTCCAAAAAGGGCCGATTTACTTTCCACGGGGATCGTTTCCTCCAAAACATAATATTTTGGGAGCAATGAATGTAGAAAGGTACGACCACAGATTTGTATCAGTTTCGGGAGGCTATCTTGTGGCTTACTTTTTGAGAAAATGGTGAGGAATCTTGTCAAACTAGTGAAAACCCACTTCCAAAATGGGTCGATTTACTTTCCAAAGGGTTGTTTCCTCCAAAACGTAATATTTTTGGAGGAATAATTGATGAAAGTTATGCCCATGGATTCAGCTCGCCGAAACCCCGATTTTCCTTATTGTTTGGCTTGTCTAGCTTGCTCCAAGAAGCATAGCTCCAATACCATGTCAGTGTTTCATGGAAACCTGCACAGGAGATCTAGCTAAAGCAAGTACAAACAAATCTTATCAAGAAAGGAAGAGCGATTCAATATGGAAGAATGAGAAAATATATTCACACTAATCCAATGAGATGATGATTGATACATAGATCATGATCAATAGGATACAATGAATGAGTAGAATACACTCATATATAGGGAAAAGCATTCCATAATTAAGAAAAGAAATTAAACAGTTAGCTTTCCTTAGGAATGCATGCATGCATAATAATGATGGTAAAAATAAAAAGTCTAAATTAGAACTAGTTAGTTAGCTCCCACTGAACTAGTGTGTCGAAAATATAAATTTCTCCAACAGTATTCCCTTATACTCCTCTAAGGGTTTAGACAACAAAAACTATGAAACTGGAAATAAATATTGACAACATGTAGAAATTCCTTACCAATTCCAAGAGATATGCAAGATAAATTCTTATCTACCAAGTATATTCCATCACCACAAAAAAAGACAAGCATCCAAGAGATAGTGCACAAATTAAGCTCCAAAATACAATTATCAAGTATCCAAATAACATCAAACCGAGAGATATGTGATTTTCCCAAGATGGGTGAAAATTCCAGCCATGTATATATAATTCTTAAGTGAGATTGTTATGCTAAAATGAAATGAAATGACCTTTATTTATTCAAGGTCATCCACAAAAAGTTTCTCCACTTAACTTTAGGTTAAAACACAAATATGGAGGACGACCTCCTCTAATTGTTTTTTTACAAATTTAAATTCAAAATAACAAAAAGTAAAATCCCTAGATTATGATTACATGCCCTAAAGGAGTGACATTTTGGAATTTTTGGCAAGTCGTTGAGAAATTTGAGGAAGTTGTTGGGCCTCCAAAGGCCTAGTCTCCATGGTGCAAGGGTCTTCCTCCATTACAACATTCCAAGTCATGGTCAATCATCACCACCATCACCAAAACACTAGCCCCAAGTGTGACGTCATGCCCTCAAAGGTGATGTTTGGTCCTCTAAGATCAAATGTTGTGCAAGAGGGGGCTAGCTCTACTTCTCCAGGGTGTCCTCTCATGCCTCCAAAGGAAATGTATGTCATCCAAATATCCAAGGAGAGAGGGTGTAACATCCATCCTATGGGATTCTTGCCCCAAGTGAAGGTCCAAGTGACCTTGTTCCTTCAGGAAATGTATTCCACCTATCAAGGCCATACAACAACAATCAAACTCGTCATACAAGGGATCACAAGTCACAAGAATCATGCCAAGTAAGACATATATAATAATAGAACCACTCGAACATGTGCATGGAATCCCCCCTCTCAAAATAAACAAATTATCAAAGACCCTATGGAACTTGCCAAGTTTATGTATGGGAGGGCTCATGGTTGTCATGGTGACCTATTGGGTGAATCATTCCCCAAGTTAAGGATTGTTTTCTAGGTGGGCCCTCTCTAATTAATGTAAAGAGTATGAAGTGGATGGGGGATAGAACTTCTTTGCATGGGTTTTATGACATACAAGGGTTTGTATTTTCTCATTTATGGGTACCTTTGTAGAGGGTGTGTTGCACATTCATTTTCAAATGCAACCTTTTTCCACGCCCATTTATTGCCATTAATTAATTAAAGTCCAAAACAATTGGGTAATATAAGACATGGAAATAAAAGAGTACCGCAACGTCATTTGAAGCTAGAGGTACATAGAGTTCCATATGCATGGAAAGAAAGGGACACCGCATAAGTGTACACACCTCAACAAGTGGAGCATATATATAATGTGAGTTTGCTTTTGCAGGTCTTCAAATATTTTAGGAGAAAAATTTCATTGTTCTCAACACCTATTTGGGCGAACATTTAGAATGTTATGATTTAGATTTTATCTTTTTCCAGATACATTTTCCTTTGGGCCTTCAACCTATTATTCCCATGAAATGAGGTACAATCCCTTCTTGGGTCAGTGCACCTGAAAATACCAAAACACGAGGGGAGGAAAGGGAAGAAGTATGTAAAGTGATAAGTGTGATCGAGAATGGCATGGTGACTCATCAAGGAGACCTCCCAGTAGCAACCCCTTCCCCTGAGGGTGACTACTTACTAAGACACAATGTCAACCACCAAGGTGAAACAAGAAAAAGAGAATAATTTCCAGGAAAATGTTTTCAAAATAAAGGAAAGACCTTTTGAAACATATTCAAATACTTTGTTTATTAAAATGACACCTACAACCACAACACTAGACTCGTTACCTCATGGAGAAAGACCTACTATCCTCTATGAACCAATATGGTGTAGTGAATGGTTCAACCATCAATCTAGTGGTCATGATTGGTCTGATGTGGGATTCTTCCTACTGGTCTATCTCTCAGTACTTGATCCAGGAGGATCTTGGTGGCCACCCACCATTTCCAAATGGCTCAAAACACTTTTTTGGCAACTTATTATTTTTAGTAGTTTTTCGGTTCTTGAACTTTAGGGGCCATTTTAAGGGCCCAAATGACGTTTTTTCGTGATCAGGCACCTCAATGATAGTCGAAGGCTCTAATACCACTGATCTAGATTTATCAGTGGAATGAAATGAAATCACATATTTATAATATTAACACAGAGACACAGTGAACAATAACAAGGATACAATGAAACTTGACTTCTATTAAATAAGAAATATGTTGAAAATTATAAATTGCAAACTAAGAAAAACCACACTAGAATGGTGGAATCTTATCTCTGATAAGATATGTGATGACTACACTCACTTGCAAGAATATGAGTACAATGAGGCCTTGAAGTGGTCCACATATTTGTAGCAGTTCCACCTCAACATCAAGTATAAAATAGGAAGTACCAACCGAGTTGTTGATTTCCTTAGCCAACCTCTAGTCACGACACTCACTACAATGATATATTATTGCGGCCATGAGACCTTCAGATGGATACTCCTCTATAAGACATATCCTGAATTCACCAACACCTACCAGATGTTGGGAACAAACACAACTGTCACTAATTTCCATCTGCAGGACGGGTTGTTGTTCCATCTTGGCCATCTTTGTGTTCCATCAAGCGAACGAGAGAAAATGATTTTGGAAGCCCACTACACTTGGTTGGTAGGAAACTTGGGCGTGGAAAAAATAGTGGCAGTGTTGCAACGACATTTCTACTGGCTGAAACTTCGACAGGATGTCAGCAAGTATATCGGGTCCTACACTACCTATGATATTGCAAAACTGACCACTAAGAAACAAGGTTGGTACACTCATCTTCCTACTCCTGACAAGCCCTAGGAATCCATATCAATGGAATACATGTCGAGCCTTATGTCCACCAAGAGGGGAAATGACTATGTTTTTGTGGTTGTTGATCACTTTTCCAAGATGGCGATTATTTTCGCCTGCAAGAAGAGCATCACAATGGAGGCCACTTCCAAGATATTCTTTGAACGAGTGTGGGCACACATTGGGATCCCACAAACCATTATCTCATATTGGGATAGTTGATTCCTCAGCACATTCTGGTTGAGCCTCTCGTCATTGTTGGACACCAAGCTCACCAAGGCCACTGCCTTCCACCCCTAGATAGAGGGTCAAACTAAGGTCGCCAACTGGACGATCGTGCACATCCTACGTAGGTAAAATTCCAAGCACCCCCACACCTAGGATGAGAGTCTTCCATATTTTCAACACAACTACAACAGAGCCATACATGGCTCAATCAACCACATCCCCTTTTAGGTGGGGTTGGGATTTCAACCATTGGGTATAACTGATGTTGCACCACCCCTTGCAACCACGCAGACAAAATCATCGCATGCTCCAACTGGAGCTGAAAAATCCACCCATTTTATTGAGCGTATCCAACACATCCGCCAATAGGTTCAAGATATTTTACAGAAGTCCAATTCGAAGTACAAGCTTCATCCAGTTTCAGGTGGAATACAAAGTTTGGTTGCATTTGCAGAAAGAACGCCTTATAGGGCCTCATCGAAAGCTTCGTCCACTCCGTTATGGATCCTACACCATCACCAATTCTATGAGTGATAATTATTTTGAGCTCAACCTTCCCCCCTTCCTTGGTTTGTACCTAGTGATCAATGTGGACCTCCTTCGACCTAATTTTCCACCATTATTGGACAACTCAGAGATAACAGAAAAATTGACACCAACAAAGCTCAACCCTGACTGCATGGAAAATTAATCCACGGATCATATCATGGACACACAGGTCAAGGGTAATTGGCAAAAGAGGATCCAACTTTATCCGGTTGTCAAAGCAGGGAAGCTCCTTGACCAAGGCAAGTGGCTCACCAGGGGCCAAATTCAACAAAAATTTCCTCATCTGATGGGGGAACTCAACGTAATGGATACCATTGCTTCTTAAGGGGGTATTATTGATCTATTAGGATATCGGTGGCCACCCACCTTTTCCAATTGGATCAAAACATTTTTTTGGCAACTTACTATTTTTAACATTTTTTCGGTTCCTGAACTTCTGGGGCCATTTTGAGGGCCCAAATGATGTTTTTTGTGACAGGGAAGCTCAATGATAGTCAAAGGATATTATTGATCCCCCTAAGTTAATATTCTCATCAATACATTTCCAATGATCTATTATACTCCCTAAAAAAATATCGTATGCAAAAGTTACAACCCCGAGAAGTTGATGTACTAACTTACCCCAACAGGGCCCACCTAACTTTTGGTGCTTCATCTCTTAGGGTTAGTTTTTTGGATTTGTATGGTTTTGGCATTCATGTTTATTGTAAAAATTCCTTCAGAACCTCATTGTACTTATCTTCTTGCGAATGAGCATAGCTGCCACATCTCTTCTTAGAGATAAGGTGCCACCATTCTAGAAAGCTTGTTTTCAATCTACATTTTACATTATTCAACATATTTCTTATTTAATAGAAGTCGCATTTTAATGTATCTCTATTATTTTTCATTGTGTCTCTGTTTTAATATTATAAATATGTGGTTTCATTTCATTCCGCTCATAAATCTGGATCAGTACTCCATGTGTGCAACCTGAGGGAATTAAAACATCATATCCTTAGTTAACAATTTGTAATGTAATTTATATTTATATTTGTACATAATGTGTCTTGTATAGTTATATATAACACCCTTAACCCCTAAACCCCCATAAAACCCTAACCACTAAATCCCCTAACTCCTAAATCCCTAACCCCTCAATCCATAACTCCTAACCCATGAGCCTAAACCACATCCAAATCCCCCCCAAAAAAATATTATCTGTTTTAAACCTTGTAATGGATACCAGATGATACTTGCACCTCAAATATTCCAACTAGGTCCTGGGTAGTGGTTTTGGATCATACACATGGTTTGTAATATTCCATATATAAAAAGTATGTAGAACATAAATAAAATGCTAGAAATTCCAGATGAACAACAATATAACTAGAATAACACAACAATAATATTGAAATGATAACAGAATAACACCAAAAAGAGCACTCTGATTACTAAGAGCAATGTTCATGGGCCTCTTCGAGGGGGAAACATCCAGTCGAGCAGAGCTCTATTACAATAATATCCCATCTAGGGTTCTCATACCCTCGACTCCTATTTATAATAAATATGTCCATCAATAGAACCATCTAGAGGAAGATCCTTCTAGAAGCAAAATCTTCTATTAGGTCTTCTTACATTCAACTTATTCTACTTTATTGCAAGGCATTATTAATATTGACCTTTATTACATCGAAATACATTGTACTACCTATGTGAGGGGTTAGGTACCTAACATGGTTCCTATGGTGGATGAGGGTGGAGGGTTAGAGATTTACCAAGGTCACTGGGTGGAGGGTTAGAAATTTACCAAGGTTATTGGGTGGAGGGTTAAAACGTTGTGGTATATTATCAACATGGACTGATAGTTGAAATTAATTAACACATTCTCAATATGGGTTGGGAGGTTACATGTTGGTTGGTTATGAGAGAAATCAAGGTCAGCTACTTCTAATAAACCAATGATATATTTAAAATTGCATAAAACATAAAAAATCATAACTAACCCATATAAGAAAAATTTAAACAAAATAAATCATCGTAATTATATAATCACATATCCTGACCTACATTTCAACAATTCAATAACAATTCTTGACCAGCTAAAGGAATAAAATAAAAATTAATCAATGATTAGGTACCATGGTAAAGATTGTTATTTCATGGAAGAATAAAAATTAAATAGGTACTATATAGATAAAAATGAGTAATCAAAAGTATTATAGATATCTACCATCTAATTACCTTTCATTTTCCTCATTCAAACTTTCCCTAATAGGACCTGCCCTTCAAATTTGTTGATGGAGGGAACATCTCAAATGTGATGCACATTCATATCTGTTGTTAATTTATGAATATAATGAATAATATAAACAAATGATTGATATACCATATATCCCTCCACCATTGTTATCAGACTAATCAGTAGGTACAGACACTAATTGATCTCCCTAGATCCACCTAGATCTAGAACAAAACACACCAGAACATGATGCTTTCCTTAAGTTTTAGATATTGAATTTACTAACTAAAGAGGGATGAGTGACATACCATTTAAATTTCGCTTCCTCTCACCATCGCTATCCTAGCTCCATTCCAATTCTCATACAATGATGAACCTGCAAAAGAACAAAACCAACCAAAGTGATAGTAATAGCATAAACTCAATATAAACCTATGTATGTGATCAAGGAATCATACAATAAAACACAACAAGCTTTATAGGAAAGAATCATATTACTGTATCATATTGAATGTGAAAGAGAGATTACAACCATGGCCTTGATGTCGTAAGGTCCCTTCCAACTGTCCTTTGTTCCGCACACACTTCTTGCTCCAAGGATTCTGAGACCATGGATCTGATAGCTACTCACAATCTATCTTGACAAAGCAAATCTCAAAGCCACTCCAACCAAGCTAATAATTCCAAGACAACCAAAGCTAACCAAAGCTAAATTTCTCCATGATAACTCCTCTCCTTTTATAAGTTGAAGAGGATAAGGTGAGGAGGTTAGGATGATCCCACTAAAACATGAAAGTGAGTAAGATCCAAACCATTCGGATGCCACCTCACCATAGAAGTTTATCCTTCTAGAAGATTTGAGAAAACACTTGTTTTTCCCACGTGTAGGCATTCTCGCACCTTACCTATAGAGAAACCTGTGAACATCTCACAACCTAGCTATGGTGCAACCTACGAGAATCAAGCATTCTCACACCCTGCCTATATAGAAACCTGCGAACTTCCTTTTTTTACAGGGTTTTTACAAGGGAAAATGCAACTTCTTTTCTCAGGAAAAGTTCTTCTCCCTTCTCTCTTCAGGAACTCAGGCCACTAATCCCTCTGAAGGCAACATATAGGTTTACAATGAAAATAATGTGTGACAGAGAGCCCTCCAAAGTATGAAGTTAGAACAGAGTGATAGCTGAAATACTTTGTCGAGTGTGTGTAGGGAACAAGAAACAGTCGGTCGGAAACCTGCCAACAAACAAGGAAATACAGTACAATAATATATCATCACTGAGGTAGGCATTCCCATACTCAGAATACAAATGACTCAAAGCATAAATGCCGACATGCGAAGATCCATGTTAAGTAAGACAGGTCATGGCCACCAAACATACACTGTGGATCCATGCTAATATGACTCAAATCTGAACATAGCCACCAAAAATACACTGTGGGTCTATGTGTTAAAGACTCAAATTTGAACATAGCCACCAGACATACAATGTGGATCTATGCAACAGTACACTGAATATACTCCAATGCAACCTGGATCTGTCAAAAAAATATCCAGGGTCTTCATCTCTATCACTCTATAGTACAAATCTAACCATGCGAATACATGTGTTGAAGTCGAATATGGTAGAAACCACTTGATTACCAGTCATTAGTGTATACCATTAACAAGTGCAAGGGAAATCACCATTAATGTCAATGACTCCCAAGGTACTCTAGTACAATCCAACGAATGTGAATCAATGAGCTGAGGTCGAACACTTGACGGAATCTCTCGATCAGGGGTCGATAATGAAAACCCACTATCAAAAGTGAGGAAACCTGCCATTGAGGCATGCAAGTTACAAGGTACCAATTAGTTTCTAAGTCTAATTCCTGGATAATGAGTTGAATTTGACAAGAAAAGACTCGTCACAGGAGGGCCTTAATGTATCCCACATCAATGACACGAAACAAGTAACAAGATTTGATATAGATCAGACTAACAAGTGATTCAGGACTAACTCAGGGATGGCCGACGCAATAGAAGGCTTAAAAACTGCAGAAATGGCTGACGCATTAGAAGGCTTTCCGGGTTGAACTTCTCTTTGAACATATTGACGACACGACAATTGTCTTGGAAACACTGAATCAACAACAAGGATCATAGACCAATTTGTAATCTTATAAAGGAGTATGATCAGGAGACAAGTGGATTTTCCAACCTAGACACAAAGCGAGTGAAAGGGTGTCATGTTCAAAAGTGACTCTTCTACAGAATACAGGTTTAGACACAATTCTTTCCCAATTTTTCCCCCCACCATTTCTGGCGAGTACCTCTTTATTTTTACACAAGCTTGAGGAGGATAACATATGCTTGTAATGTAAGATCATCCTTCAGACGAGTCCCTCAGAGTATGTTTAACGAACCCTAGGAAGGAGTGGTTCGGTCCCATTGCGGGTCTTTCGATGTTTATTTAACAAGTCCAAAGAAAGAAAACTCATGGGTTTTTCATGTTTAGAGAGTCTGAAAAACACTTAAAGAAAACTTAGGTCCCATATGGGCCTTTCAATGTTTGTTTTATGAGTCCAAAGAAAGAAAACTCATGGGTTTTTCATGTTTAGAGAGTCTGAAAAACACTTAAAGAACACTTAAAGTAGTCTGATGAGACCGAAAAAGAGATAAACTATCGCTCAACAAATGTTTTCTTCAAATACTTTAACGAGCATGAAAAGAACAAGATTGCTCGGAAATCTTTTCATGTTTAGAGAGTCTAAAAAGATCTTAAAGAGAACTCCAGGGGGTTCCTTTTTCGTATAACCTTTACGAGTCCAAAAAAGTGATAAAAGTATAGTCGGTTACAATCTCATTGATTTACGAGCACGAGAAAAAACAAAGACTAAGCTCGGTAAATTAATCTCATGTATTTACGAGCATGAGAAAGAACAAAGACTAAGCTCAAGATTGTTTTCATTTTTACGCAAGCTTTAAAAAAAAAAAAAACTATGCTTGGGATAGATTTTAATTTTTACACATGCTTAAAAACTAAACAAAACTATGCTTGGACCTGGTCTAATCTTTACACAAGCTTGAACCAGCAGAAAACTATGCTTGGACTTGGTTTCATTTTTACACAAGCTTGAACCAGAGGAAATTACGCTTGAGGTAGGTGGTTTCATTTTTACACAAGCTTGAACCATAGAAAACTATGCTTGTGACTTCCCAATGCATAACACATGGATGGTTGGTACTTAGCCCCTAGCTTAAGAAACTAGCGGCTCTACTTCAACATGAAGTCTAGAGGCTGAGAGTATTGCCCCTCAAGCTTTGTTTCA
>JASDQU010502792.1:26778-36802 GCA_032191745.1 Picea mariana | reverse complement strand
TTTAGGGGGTAAATAAGAAAGTTTTATTTCCTCAAAAAAACAGTTGTGATTGTACATATCAAATCATGTTCAAGGGGATGCCACCTGTTCCGCCAAACAACTGGAAATTGAAACAGATGGCACCCTTCTATTCTAGTTGGAAAAAAAAATAAAAATCCCCCACCTGTTCCACCAAACATTTGGAAACCAAAAAAGGTGGAAAAATTGTATTGAGACAGAACTGTCTGAAAATGCAACAAGAACTATGAACATAACATGGAGCAAAAAATTTGGATAAAAAATGAAACAAGAAATCTGAACAAGAATACATAAAATTCACTTTTTTTTTTCAAAAGAAATTAAGAGATCCTAAAGGATTAATCACCAAAAGAGCCATTAAAGCCTGTGATGTTCTAAGTGCCTCCGTGAGGAGTGAAAACATACGATTACACATCGGTCAGGCAACGTTGTTGGATTTGCGAGATCGAGAGCGCTTCAAACAGGATGTTGAATATGTTGTTGAGTAAAGTATACCTATGGAGCTGCTCCATCATGACCTTTCACATCTCAAAGATGAGCTCCAGATGTTCTAGGTCCAGGAGGAAAATAGAGTGTGAATCTCAGGCCGAGGCAGAGGTGGGTGGTGGAGGCTCAAAAGGGTGGTCATCCAAAGGACTTTTTTCCTAGATTATACAAGTCAACCCTTCCATAGCACACATTGTAGTAGAAGTAGTGAGAATGTGTTGGGTATGATTTATATTCTTTGCACAAGAAACACCCCCGAGAAAAAAAACTCCTCATGGAACGTGCCACATTTTCCCCTCATTTTTCATGTTGCCTCTATTTTCGTGTCCATTGTTGGGAGTTTTTTTTGGCACATAGTTTTTTGTAGATGGTTTTCTATTTCTGGTTAAGGAATTAGGATTGTTGACTAATCGAGGTCATTGGTTTAGGGTTTTGGATGTCGCTGGCTCCTATATGTATATTGTATTGTAAACAATGTATCGCTAGAATGAATATAGAATATGTTGGTTTTCCTGGTTTGGGTTTCCAGGCGAAAAATATCTATGTAATGTTTGTATTTACCATTATATCTTTTTCGTTCTTTTACTGAAAATATGTTTGCAGAAAATATTGTACAAGGTTAAAATATACAGAGTGATGCTAGGCTGGTCTTGGGGGTTCGAAACTGTGTAGAGGAGGGAACCTAGAGGCACCATAATTGGTTCTTATGGAATTTCCTCCTCTACATAGGCCATTTGAGGTGAATTTGTCTCCTTATCACAACGAATCAGTGTGGTCAAAGAAGCCTGGGAAAGCTTGCGGAGGCGTCACTGCCTGGATGTATAGCTATGCCATGAAGGTCCCCTCTTAGGCTTTCCATGCTTTCGTGTCATTGTAGTTAGGGAAAGATAGACTGAGATTAGCTTGAGAAAGCATAGAGATGGGAGAGTGAAAGGAGCAAAGCACGAATGTGAAATCTAATCCAAGTGGAATGAGACATAAAAAACTCGGAGGAAATGGAGAAGTACCAAGGGAGATGAGGTGACCTTGCACATGCCTCTCATACCCATCGTCATTGATCCACCATGGTGCACTAAGAGCTCCATTAAACGTATGCGAGGGAACTGTCTAGCCTGCCCAAAAGCGCATTGAATTTTGTCCTTCATCTAAGATATGAAGGAGAGGGTGGCGACATGCTTAATAAATGGCATGGTATGCATGCAATCAACGTGGCATCACATATGGGGCAGGGCACTCACTTCGGGCTATATCCATACATTGGCACAAAAACAAGGGGGCTAGGGAGATTCGAGCATCCATTTGAGTTATCTCCTCCTCTAAAACTACTCCCTCGTTAGCTAAAGTATATTCTATCTTATTTTATTCTCTTTCCACATGTGAACGGATTAGAGCGATTTTGTGTTGTAGGAGGGATATGAATTCCTCCAGCAGTCCCAGAAGTCTCCAACCTAGGGAGAATTTTTAGGGGCAGGACCCATGGATGATTTATGAGATGAGCAAGATTATCACTTGGGATTCCCCTTCCACAATGAGCTGATGGATGTTGTGATTAATAACTATTTTGATTCCCTTGATAAGACTCCACAGTTTTTCTGCATTGTTTGTGTTGAGCCCCAAGTGGCCCGTTGTCATGTGAAGAATCCTTCCGGCACTATCCTGCAGTATAGCCCTGAATCCTGTTGGTCCAAGATTTCCCTTCAAGGAGCCATCGAAATCTAGTTTGACGAATCCTTGAGGGGGTGGGGAACAAGAGAAGGGTATGCAAGATAGTTTGGTCGGATGAGGGGGGGCTTAGTAGGGGTGGTCAGGGAGGTTCAATTTCCATGCTAAGATGATGAGACTTTCTGAAGGATTTCATTATAGATCATCCTTTGTCTAGGGTTCAACTCTAATTGTTTCCAAAAAGAAGGTGAGGATCTTTGCCCAAGTAGTGAGGGGGGAAGAGGAAAGGGAGTGGAAGATTCTTTTGTTTCTCTCTTTCCATATTTTTTACACTATGAATCCTAGGAGAAATTTCCAGATGCGATCTAAAATTTGGCTTTGATAGGTGATTGAGTCCCAATTTTCAATAGTGTCGACAACACTTTCTCTATTTCTGTTGGAGTGACACATTATTTGCGCTTCCATGTCCCAGATTACTCCACTATGAGAGCATTGATTTAAGATGTGTTCCATAGTTTCCTCCTATTTTTTTTTGAGGAGGAATATTGAAGGTTCTGCAAAGCCCCGCTTCCCGAGGTTATCCCGAGTGAGTATGTGATTCTCGAAAATTAGCCAAAGGAAGATGGAGATTTTCGGCCACAATTTGGAATTCCAAATTTTACCCCAGATTTGCTCTTTTGGTTGCATGTGGTAATTTTCATGAAGGTGGTAAGATTATTTTACTGAGAAGTTTCCTTTTGGCAAGTGTCCCCACCTAAGGATGTATGGTTCTTCACTGATGTTAATCTTTTGTTGTGAGGCTAAATCACACCAAGGTTGTGTGTTGTTGTCTTTGGGTATGTTGAGTTCATGGGGTTGAGTCTTCGATATGCGCCAAAGATGTTATTGCGAGTTCTCCTTCAAAAGGTCCTTTAGATGTAATGTACCCTTGAATTTCGTTTTCTACTATAGGGGGCGTAGCTCTTCCATTAAGTGCAAAGGTGGAAATTGTTTCCAGGATTCTTTCCACAATAAGGACTGTTATCACCTTGTTATTTTCTAGGATGAGGAGGAAATCGACAGGGGTAACCACAAAACCACTTGGAGTCAAGGATCTATCCCTCCAAGACTCAGAGAGGGATCTCTCTGTATGATATAAATTTGTTTGGATTGGATATTAGGCTAGCTATGCAGAATACGATTTTTTTTTAGAGTTTTTGGTTGAGACAACAAAAGAGGGCCATTGGGAAAAATGGAGTCAAGAGGTTAAAATGATTAGATGAATGAATAACAGAGACACAATGTAACCAGAAAAGGTAATCATGTCAGTGGATCCTTTGAGTTTGTGAGATGGAAATGAAGAATAGGTTAGGGTTCAATCCAAATGAAAAGCATAGATTATCTGAATTCTACATTCAAACTTGGAAGAAAACATAAATATTGCTTAAATCTTGAGCAGGGTGTTTGAGACAAATCCTGAACATAATATTCTTACAAACAATAAGAAAAGAAAATAATATGTGAAACAAGAGAATGAAAAATTACATCAAGAAGCACTTCACCACATTATCATGACACAAGAATCTGGAAACAAAATGTCTTAATATTCATCCAAAAAGTCACTTACAACCTGCTAAACATCTTTACAGTAGATGATAATCTTTCCATACTATCCTTCCCTTCAGGTCCAACCCTTTTCTTGGATCTCTTGGGTCTACATATAGATACCAAAAAAACTTTACCCACTCCAAAGGGTCGAATTCTTCATGATAGGAGAAAATCACAAGAAAATCTCCAACTAAACTAAACACTAGGAAGTCAAAAATTATTTTCCCTTTTTTACTCTAACTATTTGACTGACTTTAATGACCCTTTAATTACATTAAAATATTTATGAACAGTTCATATACATTTAATTACATCATCCAAACACCTCATAAGGTCAACCACATCTATGAAATTCGATTTGGAGAAAGGAATTTGAAAATTGATCATGCTAGTAAAATTTCCTCGTAAAAACACAACTAATTTTACAGAAACGTAGCGTGATCTTTGAGGGTACTTTCGGAGGCCTTCCCTTGATCATTTTGCAAAAATCATGAGTGTTCTGTATATATTAGGATGTCTAATATCCTTGTGATCCATTAAACAAAAAAAATAGCCACTCCAAGACATCGAAAAAATGACTTTTCCACAACTGGTCTGGAAGCATAGTGCCTGGGTGAAAACAGGGGCAAGAAGCAATTTTTTCGCAACGTTTTTTACTTTTTTATGAAAAATTGATACTGACCTGGCCCACCAGTGATATATTTGAGATTTAAAATTCATAATATATTCATTCATGATGAAAAAAGTGAATTTGGAGCCTCCAAGAAAAAGCATAGCATGGGCTCGATGTGCTTTTGTACATGCCCAAAATTGTCAATTTTGCTGTCTTTTCTGCAAAAATAAGGCTCAAAGATGTAGATATATATCTCTAATTATAAACCATCTTACAAAACTGAGAAACAATTTTTTTATTGGGTATGTTTTTAATAAAAACCTCCTCCAATTTTCAAAAATAATTTCTCATTTGTTCACATTTAAATTTTTAATATGGTCACTAAAAACTGCAGAAGTGTAGCGACCATACAGCAAAAATGTAGCGCCATTTTAGAAGGATTTTTGGAGGATTTCCAAGAGGATTTTTGGGATGAAATTGATATGGTTGGAAATATGGAGATGTATACTACACAATAGAGTCATTAATAATTTAAAACCCTTGTTCCAAACCCCTGAAAAAATGACTTGAAGTAAAGCTATCCAAAAGTGCAACAACCCACCCGTAGAAACTGTATTTTGGGAATTTTTCTTGAATCATAATACCTGTGTATAAACTAAAGGAGGTTTTTGTTCCTTTGTATATTATTGACAAAACAATCTTTCACTTTTTTCAAATTCATCTTCATTTGGTCAGAAATGTATTTTGAAGAAAAATTGTCCCTATGTACAACAAATGATCACAAAACCCTAAAAATCATGCCAATTTCCTCCTTATCTTTGATATTTGATGCTTGGTGTCTCTGGTTTCCTTCCTCGTGAACTTCTCCAAGTTCCCATGATTTAATTTTGCATGATAGAAAACCTTTTTCTGATAAGGGGGAAAGGGATAGGGTAAACTTTGGGAAAACAGAGGAAACAGGATTATGAATTTAATGATGACCCCCTAACTCAATTTATGACTCATGACATGATGAAAATGACCATGAATGATAAATACCATAAGAATATGGAGGGAGAAGAGAAATCAATTGAGCCAAGCAAGCCAGGTGTCTTCATCATGAGAGCAATTCCAGATAGATAGTTGAAGAATCAAATCACCTATGATTATATGACCCTAACAAGGACAACTCTCCATTTTGTATCTCCCAAAAGGCATGATTATGTATGAGCGATTGATCGTACCAAGATGAATTCCATATATTGGATCCTTGAATCAGATCATTTAATCTGGTCAAGATGTTCTCATTGGTGGTAGGTTCATATTTGAGCCTCCAAAGTTTATCCCATAACTTTGTGGGGTGTTTGAGCCAACTCCACCACAGTTTTACCCACATTATGTGATTGATATTTCCCATATCCCTTAAACCCAATACACCAATTGATTTTGGTCGACAGATTTTATCCTACCCTACTAGAGCCCATTTCTTTTCCGGGTGGTGACCATGCCAAAGAAAATTTCATTGGAGGCTTTTGATGTCTTTTATAACTGACTGTGGTGCTACCAAGGCTGTAAAAAGGTAGGTTGGTAGAGCTTGAAGAATAGATTTCATAAGCACTAGACGAGCTACAAGGTTGAGAGAGAAAAAGGTCCAGTTATATAGATGACTAGAGATGGATAGCAAGAGGCTATCCCAAGAGATGTTGCAAGTGGTTTCTCGCGTGAGGGGGATATCGAGATATTTGTATGGAAGGGAGATATTGGGTATACCCATAAGTTTGAATATCTAGGTTTTGACCACCAGCGGGGTATTGAAGAAGAAAATCTGTGACTTTTCTAGGCTTAGGGAGGTTCCTGAAGCTTCTGCAAAGTCTATGAGGATGGTCTTGATCTTGTTAAATTCTTGGGCGATGGGGGTATTGATCAACAAGGTGTCATCCACGAATTGACTATTAGAGGTTGTAGACTGGAGATTGTGAATGGGTAGGCCTTTGAAGGAACCATCCTTGATTGAGGCATTGATGTATTGGCCTATGCCTTTATCCATTATGAAAAAAAGGAAAGGGGAAAGGGGGTCCCCCTGACGGATGCCTTTGGTGGGGGAGAAGGGATGGGAGGGAACTTTATTAACTAGAATGGAGAATAAGGTTGATGAAGTGAGCTACATGATCCAATCTATTCAAGATGTATAAAAGCCATAAGCCCTAATGAGGGAGCACATGTTTTCCAACTTATTCTATCAAAATCTTTTGAGAGATCAATTTTGATGAGCATACCCAGGGTACGAGTTGATTTGAGTGAGTGTATTAACTCATGCACAAGGATGAGACTATCCATGATTTGGTGTCCCTCCACATAGTCTAATTGTTACTTGAAGATGATGAAGTGCAACACCAGTTTGAGTCATACAGCTATTAACTTTGTGATGATTTTATAGATTACATTGTAGAGGGAAATGGGTCAAAACTGCTTTGGATGGGTTACCTTATCTTCGTCTGGGATTAATGTGAGGAAAGTGGAATTGAAGGTCAATAGGACTTGTCCATATGTTCAGGATTCCTCTACTATTTTCCATACTACTTCTTGGATAATCATCCAACAACAGTGAAAAAAATATGTTGTAATTCCATCCGGCCCCGAAGCTTTTCCCAGAGGCATTTCTTTAATCGCTTGTTCAACTTCTTCTTATGTGATCAACCACATCAGTGTTTCATTCTATTCCTTTGTGATGAGGGAAGGGATGTGCCTGGTTATCTTTCTTATAGCCATCGTTTTGTCCCTTAGGGGTTCCGATAGGAGGTCTTTGTATTAATTTACCAGTTCTTCTTCTATGCTTGCATGATACAGAATGGGGTTTCCCTAGGAATCTTCTAGTTGGGTGATTCCATTGATGTAGCGCCGATGCACCATGGAGTGGTGGAAGAACTTGGTGTTCCTTTCTCCCTCCTTGAGCCATTGTACTCTATATTTCTGTCTCCATAGTATCTCCTCTTGTTTTTTATGCTCCTCTAGATCTTCATGTAAATTTTCTTCCTATCTTGTAGAATATTTCGTCTATCCCTGTGAAATAAATACCTATTGCAAGTCGTCTAGGCATTGCTCGATATCCTTTTTTTTCTATAATATGTTACCAAACATGTTCTTGTTCCAGTTCTTTAGATGCAATTTGAAGTTATTCATCCTTTGTTGGAACTGATACATGCATGTTCCATGGGCTATCTCTGCATGCCTCGACCAAGTTGTGGAAAGTTCCTGAAAATCTAGGTGGGTGAGACAAAAAATTTCAAAACAAAAGGGTTTAAGCTTGGTTGTTGCACCTGTGTGTAACCAGAGAGAGACTGGCCAGTGATCTGAACCTGATTTTGGGAGAATGTTGGATTCTAACATTGGATCTTCCAACATTATTGATTCAGAGATGAGGGAGAGGTCTAATATGCTTACGACGTGATGGGGTCCAAATCGTCAGTAGGACCAAGTAAATATTCATTCCTAGTTTCTATGTCTATAAGTTTCAGTTGTTCTATTAGTGATATGAACTTACCATTGTCTTGTTCCAATATTGTTGTGCCTCTGGTCTTCTCCTCCAGTGTAACAATGATGTTGAAGTCAACCCCCACTATCCAGTGCATAGATCTAAACAATGTACTTACTGTGAATATCCTATGTAGAATCATGCAGTCCATAGGCATTTATAATCATGCCATGTTTGTTGGATCGGAAGGCCCCAAAGTGGACTGTGAGTTTGGCAACCTTAGAAAATTTTTGATCTATTATGACTGTGGCATGGTTCCATATAATGGCTAGGCTCCCTACATCGCTGAAATATTTCCCCTGCTACATCCCCAACACATTTTGTTTCCTATAAAAGGAGAATGTATGGATTCTCTGCACGAATATTATCTCGAAGGGTCCTTTGCTTGGACCTTCCATTGAGTCCTCTAATGTTCTAGTTAATGATCTTGATCATGATGAGTTGGGTGGTGGGGAGAACTACCCTTCCATGAGACAGTGGATCTGTCCCTAGTTAAGCATATAGTTTCCTACCTCTTTGATTAGTTGGTGTGTTGATTTTTGGTCTCTGCATTTTCTTTCTCGTGGGGTGAACCTAAGATATGGTGTTGGATTTGGAAATATACCTAGTTGCCATGTGGCTCATGGAGTGGAATCAATGAATACTTTGTGCACCTTTCTTAGTTGTTCTATTGGGATGGTTTGAAACTCCTTTTTATTGAAGGCTTCCTCAAGTTTCTCTAGGTCAATGTCTGTCAGATCCTAATTGTCCAACTTCATGAGGGTGTCCCCATTGTCCTCTGGTTTATCCTCATTCTGTTGAACTAGAGGATATGTTCCTTCATTCTTTTATGTGGTTGGTTCAGGTTGTATCTTGGATTTTACCTTATCGTTGTCTTGGTTGTTTTTTTTATGCAGATTTTCCAACTCCTCTTTGTTTGGAACGTGATTTAAGATATCAAAAGAGTTGTTGGTGGGGATATTCTGGTTACTCTCTTGTTTGTGATTCCTTGGGGTTTTTTTTTTCTTCCTGTGACCGTTGTGTAGCCATCCTTTTGCTTCATTTCCCTTGCTCTTGAATTTTGAACGTTTAGAGGGAAGTCATAGAAGAGGTGATCGGGTTCATGACATTTCCTGCGACTGAAGGGGATTTGTTCATAAACAATGATATGGTTCCACTCCTCGTCTTGGTATTCTATAGTTACTGGGCTTGGTAAGGCCTTTGAGATATCCAAGTAGACACAGATGCGAGCATAGGAGGTGTATTTCCTTTGTATTGTCGCCTCTGAGGTTTTTTCATACCTTCTCACTGTGTTTCCTATTCCCATGATAATTTATTCAAGCTAGAATTCCTGGGGTAGGGAGTAAAGTTGGATCCATACTGGTGCCATGGTAAAATCCTCTTTCTCTTGGATGAAGCGATCCATCTAGAATCTGAGGAAGATCCTTGCAGAGTTGTGAAAATGGGGTGCATTGTCGAAGATCCGATCCTTGTCCTCTAGGCTGTAGAGGATAATCGTGAATAACCCCTTGGAGCTGAGTTCGAATTCATAGTCCCCCTTTAGGTTCCACCAATATTTGATCCATTGCACGAGGTCCCTTTCAAAAGGCAAGATACACAAAAATTTCCCGATTATGGCATGCTCTTTCAGGAACTAGGTGTGTTCCCCAACCCTAGTCGATTTGATAGTATATATGGGTGGTTTATCATATTGGGGGATGCATTTTCCCAGTTCCCATCCTCGAGACTCATTTGGATGAGATGTACTCATCTCTACCTCCATCTCTTTGCTAAAACCCTATTCTTTGGTGAGGAATTATTCCTCCAGATGGGGCGACAACTCGAATGTCGATTGCTTAGCTCTTTTCCCCTCTCTATCATTTGATACGACATTTTCATATGAGTGGGGTTGCACCACTCCCCCTTGATTCATTGCCAGAGATCCATCACTTTGACTGTATGGTAGGCTATTGGCCAAGGTGTGGCAACTCCGTCTTCAAAAGTTTGGGATTATTCGCATGCAGAGAAGAAGCTAGGGTTTTCAAGATCAAGCTTATTGTTTCAAGCTCATCCCAAGGAAATTAGATATTGCACAAAGGTCAATTACCCATTATTTATACATTGATATTAGAACCCTTGATTAATATTTGGTTTGAATTTATATTTGC
>JASDQU010502791.1:52234-79537 GCA_032191745.1 Picea mariana | reverse complement strand
TAATCATGGGTATACCTCCAAGCGACCCCCAATATACGATCCGACCACTACAAACAGTTGAACCACGGAGGGATAATCTCTGTAATTCGCCCAAATGCGACCTCGTGCATAACCCCTGTGTGAGAGGGGGATCCCAGAAAACCAATACGACAATTGGATTTGACTCTCCCTAGCTCAGGATGCTAATGTTTGTTTTGAAAACTTTGGATAGTTTTACTCACAGCCTAATCCAAATTTCTAACCCTAGTCTACTGTTGGTGGAAGATCCTAAAAACAAAAATGTTCTAGATAATTTTTAATTAGCGTTCGTTTACAGCTGTTCTTTACTCAAAGGGTGCATGAAAGTGAAACTGATGGAATGAGGACTCAATTCCCAAAAAATGCATGAAAGATGATAAGCAATTGTTTCTTTTCAATGAACACCTATTTGAGGGAAAGAGAAAGAGTCGTTTTCACTTTCAAACACTAATATGAAACGTCCTCAAATCAATTGGTTCTCAATCGAATCCAATGCAATGCTAAAGCATTTTCAAAAATGCCTTCTAATATGCAAACCAATCACTAAAATGTATCTTTGTCGTTTGTATGCGAATGATGATTCAATGCAAAAAACTTCTCCTGCTAACTACCCTTTCAGATCAAGGAGATTTGGGCAAGTATGATCAGATTTCACACACATGACACACACCCTCTTGTTGTGATTGAAACAAGAAGCAAACAGAAAACAAAAGATAACAAAGCAAAATCAAACAATTCACACAAAAGAGAGATGTTCAAGAACAATGACCTCAAAAAAAACAAAAGAGAAGATTCATAGACTTCTGATGTCCTTCACCAGAGTTTCTGCTCAGTCAGACAAGAGAGAAAAAAACAGTGGATCGATTCCAAGTTCTCAACAGGAGCAAAAACTCAAAATAAGAGAGAAGGTCACAAAATATGAACAAAAAGTGCCTACTTCTCAGAAAATAGAGGGTCAAAGGGTCATTAGGAAGATATCCTCAAGCATCAAGAAGCTGAGCAAAGACAAAAACAGAGACTAAGTTGCAAAAAACACAATTCTCAAATGTAATTTTGCAAAAAAAGAGGCTGGCCCTCTGGTGTAAGGGCCACCAGAGCATTATAAAGCTCTGTTTGAGACCTTTAGGGAGTGCTGGTGTTGGGCTAACATGGGCACAGGGGCACCAGGCTTCAAAAACTCAGAAAAAGGTAAAAAAAAACTAAAAACTCAGTCAATTTTTTATCAATCAGGATGCATGTGATGGATTGAGGATTGAATCAGTAATTACAATCATATATAGGGCGTGAACAAGGCCTATATAAAACAAAGGGTAAGACAAGGTCTATGAGGAAAAACCAAAACCAAAAGTTTCGATTCGATTCCCCAGTCGAGTCGCCAATTTCTGTTGAAGGAAAATCTTCCTGTGAACAGGTAGATCTCCTCAAAGAGCTAGACTCTTAAATCTAAGACAGAAATTGCTTATCATGGTCACTGAATTCCTTTTATTTCTACACAAACTAATGCATGAAGAGGAAGGAGGAAAGATGTACCTTTTACCGGTGTTTGTCCTTGCACGCTTCGAGTTGAACTCCAATATTGAGTTCCTCGATAAGCCCTATAGACAAACAAAGTACAACCACTTCCTATTCTATCGAGATTAGTTCACAGCAGACCTATCTACTTAGAGACAAATTCATGTAATGTCAAACACGAATTAGAAAGAAACAGGCCAAGCATATTACAATAATGAGGACAAAATGTTACTTACGGCCGTAGATGGAATGTAGCAGTTTCGTCAAGTTCTCCTTGCCTAACCCTTTCTCAAAAGCTCCACGATCGGAATGAAGATAGCGTCGCTGATTAGCCTCCACTTCACTGTTTGTTTCCTATGAGATCATAGGTTTCATGCTTCTCATCCCTTCTCCAAATATCACTTATGAGATCATAAGTTTGGTATGATTCTCGATCTAGTTTCCCCTTTCACCATGAGAAAGTCTTCTTATATAGCCTTGGAGAGGCTCAACAACTTGAGATATATTTGGGGTGAGTTGAGGATTTTCCTCCTTGAGTTAGGGATCTTCCCTAATATCATTGCTGGACTAGGGGTTTGAATCCAACTACCTTCCAAGATTGAAAATATCTTTCCCCCATTCTCCTCAACAAACCAACTGCTACCCAGAATAGGCAGCGCTCCCTCAAAAGGGCCATCAGAGCATTATAGTGCTCCCGAGTAGGCTTTAGGGGGGCGCCAACACTCCCAAAAGTAGTAGCACTCCTTCAAAATGGCAGAGGAAGTGTTATAATGCTCCCTAATAGTTTATAGGGGGGCGCCAACACTCCTCAGAGAGGTATAGGGGAGCGCTCTCCTCCAAAAACTCAGTTTTTGTGGTTCGTTCAGATGGCAAGAAGTTCATAAGCCTAGTTAACCATTCCTCCTCTTCCAAATCAAATGTTTGACATGTGTCAAGTGTCCTCTTTATGTCGTTATAGGAACGACATAGGCATCATAGTAGTATACTTTTCCTGACACTTGCGACACTTGTAATGACGACACTTGTGACACTATCGAAGTGAGTAATTTCGATGTGTAACAATATGATTCTTGCATACCATCCTCCAGTTACCATGTATCCTCCTCTGGACTAAAGTTCTTCCATTACACCTTTACCTGTCCGATGTCTCGATTCCAAATAATAAGTTCCCTCTTGTCAAGAATGTGATCTGGTTATATTGGGAACTCGCCCTCAGGTTCCACCTGCATGATATTCCAATCCATCTGTATGATTTTATTAATAATGAAACATGAAATATATTATGAACTTTTACCATAGCTGGAAGTGTAAGTTGATAGGCTACCAATCCTATTCGAGCAAGAACTTCGAACGATCCACAATATCTAGGAACTAATTTAGTATATTTTCCCAACCTTAAGGAACTCTTTTTAGGTTTGGCGTTTATATAAACATGATCTCCAACATTGAACTCTCTTGGATTTCTTTTGGAGTCACCGTAGATATTTTTTCTGTCTTGAGCCACTTTTAAATTTTGTTGTACATGTTTCACGGTTAGTTCCATATCCTTCAACATTTGAGATCCTAAAATTACTCTATTGACAATACTACTCCAAGAATTAGGAGTATTACATTTTCTTTCAAATGGACTTAATTTAGTTGAATCTTGATAATGATTATTGTATGCAAATTGAGCTAGATGTAAATATTCTTCCCATTTATTAGGCTTATCCATAACATACATTTTAAGCATATCTTCTACTATTTGATTAGTTCTTTCAGACTTTCCATCTGTTTGAAGATGATAATCCGTACTGAATTTTAATCGTGTATCTAATAATTTAAACAAATCTTTCCAAAATTTCCCTGTAAAGTTTACATCTCTGTCGGAAATTACAACTTTAGGAGTTCTGTGTAATCGAAATATTTCCATCATAAAAATATTTTCTATATTAATTGTTTTGTATGTAGATTTTACCGGTATAAAGTGAGTTTCCTTGCTTAATTTATCCACAACAACCATTATAGAGTCATTTTTCTTACTACTTATAGGTAGGCCGGTTATAAAATCCATACTTATAATTTCCCATTTCCATTCAGGTATGGGTAAGGGTTGTAGTAACCTAGCTGGATGTTGATGTCTAGTTTTAACTTGTTGACATTCCATACATTTATCTAGATATTCAACAATTTATCCTTTCATATTGGCCCGATAAAATTCTTTCCTTAGCATAGTAATCATTTTTTGATAGCGAGGATGCCCAAAATATGTCTTTTTATGCAATTCATTCAAGATTAATAATTTAATTTCTTCATATTTAGGAATGCATAATCTATTTTTATACATTAACAATCCATTAGTAGTAAGTCTGAAGTCAAACTTATTATTTTCCACAAAATGTTCTATTATTTTTAGCTTAATGTTTTTATATTATTCATCTTTTTGAGATGCTTCTCTAACTTTTTCTTCTAAATCTGTTTCATAATTACTTCTCACAGTTGTAAAAACTAAATTTGCATGCTTGCTTAAGGCATCTACTACTTTGCTTTCCTTACCCTTTATATGTCTTATTTCAAAATCATACTCGCTCAAGAAGGATAACCACCTTGCTTGGCGAGCATTAAGATTTTGTTTATCGAATAAATACTTTAATGCAATATTATCAAACATTAATAGGATTTTTCGCCCAATTAGATAGTGTCGCCACATCTTTAATGTACGTATTATCGCAGCTAACTCCAAATCATGTGTAACATAATTTTTTTCATGTTCCTTAAGCTTCCTAGATTCATAAGCAATGACATGATTATCATGTATTAATACTCCTCTGAGTCTTTCGATGCATGCATCGGTGCATACAACAAAATCCTTATCAAGATTTTCCATCTTTAGTATTGGAGCTATAGTTAGAATATGTTTTAGTGTCTCAAAAATTTCTTGACATTTGTCAGACCATATAAATTTTACTCCCTTCTTTTGTAAGGATGTTATACGATAAGCAATTTTTGAGAACCCTTAATAAACTTTTGGTAATATCCATTATACCCATAAAATATCTGATATCTAAGACATATTTTGGAATTGGCCAATTCATAATAGCTTGTGTTTTCTCAGGATCGATGACTATACCTTCTTTAGAAATTACATGTCCTAAATATTGAATCTTATCTTTATAAAAATCACATTTAATCAATTTAGCATATAACTTGTGTTATCTTAGAATTTGTAGGATTATTCTCAAATGTTCTTCATGTTCTTGTTCATTTTGGGAATGGATTAGTATATCGTCGATAAAGACGATTACAAACTTATCTAAAAACTTACTTAAAATAATATTCATTAAACACATAAATGAGGTTGGTGCATGTGTCAATCTGAAGGGTATTATGACAAATTCATAATGCTCGTACCTTGTCATAAATGTATTTTTATAATATTATTCATATTTAATTCTTACTGGATGATATCCTGATCGCAAATCGATCTTCGAAAATATTGTTTTCCCATGCACTTGATCAAACAGATCATCAATGCGGGGTAAAGGATATCTATTTTTAATTGCCATTTTATTAAGTTGTCGATAATATATGCATAAACGTAAGGTTCAATCTGTTGGAAATACTGAGAGGGGGGGTAAATCAGTATTACCTTTTTAAACAATTAGTTATTAATTTGTTATTCTATTTATCATCACAGTAGATCAATAATGGACTTGTATTTACGAATCAATTATATAAATATACTTAACAAGAATTGCAAAGTTTATAAAGAATAATATGTGATTGTGAAGGACACCAATCCTCTTTAGAGAACCAACTCTTGGGGACACAAATCCCCTTCTCCAGGGCACCAAACCAAGAAATCACCAACTCCCTTTTTTTAGGGAACCAACCCTAGGAAGCACCAACTCCCTTATTTTAGGGCACCAACCCTAGGAAGCACCAACTCCCTTGTTTTAGGGCACCAACCCTAGGAAGCACCAACTCCGTTATTTTCACACTTTTCTTAGAAAAGGATATGAATCCTTCCTTTATCCTCCCTTCCACCCACACTACATAAGTATATTTAGTTTTCCTTCATGGACTCTGCTTCTACTTTTGATCTTCTGATATGGAATGCATAGACACTTTCTTCTCACCATTATTTCTTCTTTATATAGTCTTGCAACTGGTATGAATTTGAAACATTGTGTATCCTTGTTTGAACCATTGCACCTCTTCATTTAAATTAACAATAATAATGTTTTTTTCTTTTAATTTAGAATTAACATCTTCCTTTATTATTATTCATACATTATCGTGAAATGTTTTCAATTTAATAAGAGCGATTTTCATAAATTGATCACATGTATGGATCGATTTATTTTAACTTGATCCCATGCCTGTTTATTTCATTCTTATGCTTTTTTTGCATCCCCATTTCTCCAACGGATCATATTTGAGCTTTTACCATCTCTTTGTATTGTTATGGTATTCTTCTTGGGTTTCTTACAGGAAACAGAGTTAAGCTCTAGGCACTTTATCATTCCTCTATGTGACCGTAGGCTCAACACCACAGGAGTATCCATTGCAAGAGTTTTTTTGTTAGCTCTTTCACTTTTCCCCCTTATTCTCCTACATGAGATAGTATTCAAATTTCTGAGAGATTATTTACGTCTAGGCCCTTTTGCGCTCCTTGTTATCTACTTTACCTTATCACATGACCGGTGTTCGAGCCAAGTCCTTCGATACTCTGACCTTCGGTACTCCGACCTTCGGGATTTATAGCCTTTGGAATCTTCCAACTCCCCTGAAGTAAATTTCGCTGAAGTGCATATACTATATTCACTAATAGATCAGACAATTTTGACTTAATCTATGGTTGAGTGGATGGTCCATGCAAGCTCAACAAGGTGTTTTTTTAATCGCCTTATCATTGTGTGCTTTTTTTATCTCGACCGTGGATCTTCCTTGTTGATGGACGGTCAGATCTTATTTCAGGGCTTCGACACTACAGGACTCTAGGTTACTAGAAACCTGAATTAGTTCAATTCCTCCATAGGTTTACCTACCGAATAAGTCATAACATGATGATGACCACTTGTTATCGGTTAACATCTCATTGTTACTCTATCCTTCCACTACGCTTGATCTAATGGTCATGAGAGAACCTGGAGGATCTTATATCAATGACCAGCAGTAGTTCGCGACTTCACCCTTCGGTGCTTTGGGAATTTTTTCTAGTAGGAGAAGTTGAACATCCCCAGAGGTTGTAATCCCAGAGTGATGTGGATTGCTGACATCACTCAAGATGACGAGGACCCTGATTCTGTGTGCCTTGTGTCACCTTTATTCATTACTTTCAAGTTCCTTATGTTACACATTGACCTTGAAATTTTTCACCACTTGATTCAGCCACGTTTCCTTGCTAACGTGATCCTACTGAAGTGGTCCTCCTGTTGTGTCACATGACTTATTTTGATCTTCCTATTATATGAAATGACTGGAAGTATTTTGTGGTTATGGATTTTCACTTCGTAGCTTCGGGAACTTTGACACTTTTATATCATCCTTCGATCATCATCGAAGTGCCTAATAGGTTTTTCCATCTTTTGATCTTTCCTTGTCTTGATTCGAAGACCTCTTTTTACTCTAGGACTTTGTGCCTTTGGCCCCACTTATCTTATCCTTCCATTTTATGTTGATCAATGGTTGGCATGATTTTCCATCTCTTCCTCTCATCAGATGGTCGATAGGACTTCATTACTTTAGGGCTTCAACCTTTAGGTATTCCTATATGGTTAAGACTTATTTTCTTTGGAGTGGTCAGTGTCAGAGTTGACTGCTTGATCAAACGGTTGAGAGATCACCTATAGGGATATTGGATCAACAATCTACATGAGTTTGTTTACTATGGGACTCCGGGATATTGTGGCTTACCCTATCCTTCCACTAAACTCAATCGGATGGTTGATAATTCACCTGAAGTATCTCCTTGATCTAACGGCTAGCAGGATTTCGTGACTTCACAATCCTACCTTGCCTCCAATGTTCGTCGAAGTGGAGAAGTGGCGAAGTGGATAACTTCCTTTTTTCGATAATTGATCCAATGGTCCATATTGATACTTCTTTAGATCTAACCATATAGGAATACCCGAAGGTCAAAGCCCCAAAGTAACGAATTCCCATCGACCATCAAATGAGAGGAAGAGATGGAAAACCACACCAACCATTGATCGACATAAAATGGAAGGATAAGATAAGTGGGGCCAAAGGCACGAAGTCCTAGAGTAAAAGGAGGTCATCGAATCAAGACAAGGAAAGATCAAAAGATGGAAAAATATATTAGGAACTTCGACGATGATCGAAGGATGATATAAAAGTGTCAAAGTTACCAAAGCTACGAAGTGCAAATTCATAACCATGAAATATTTCCAGTCATTTCATATAATAGGAAGATCAAAATAAGTCTGAATCCAGGATCATCCATAATTGATCCAATGGATAATTGAGACTTAATCCTTCCCAACCTCTGACTTCACCTCGATCTAACGATCCTGGATTGTCCCGAACTAATAATGAATGGCTCCTATAACTCGATCATTTACAAGGGATTCTTCTATGTAGTATCTGGCTTCTGCACAATCTGACGGTCCAGGATTGTCCTGAGAACTAAATCAATGAACATGATTCTTCCTTGATTATTTTGGAGTTTACTGTGGGGATTTCAATCTCGAAAGAACTTTTGTAATGCACTCTCCCTTCTAATATTTCCTTCATCCTTTCCATTCTCTGATTATATGTGTGTATTATATGTAGAATCTCCTCGCTATCCCTCCTAAGCTTTATTAAGATATGATCATTTTTCGATCCTATCGTGATCAACAATGATCACAAATTCCTTCTTCCCCAAGGTGATCTTCCTCTGCCCCAAGGTGATATTTCTTTTTATCTTATTACTGTACATGTTTGACTCGTGTTTCCATCAATGACAACACACAATCAATAATTCCAACAATATCCCCCTTTTGCATTGAGGGAAACATATCTATAAAACAAATGAGTTTGTACCTTTTCTCCCCCTATCACTGATCTCATCTTTAAATTTGAGAATTTAATTTGTTTTACTATTTTTCTCCCCCTTTGACATTAATGACAAAAAGAGATGTTTCCTTTATCCCTTTTAAGGTGACACTCCCCCTGAGGTGATGCTCCCCCTCTCTATGAATCTCTCCCCATTTGGACAAGGGATATCAATCTGAGGCAATGTTGGTGCTATGGATGCCAATCATCTCTCCTCCTAGAATCCAGTTTTTGCAACCAATCATGGGAATAAGAATATCTCCACATGTGGGTATTTATCCCTCTATATTCTCTACAATATGAACAATATGATACCATTGCAATCTACTTCCTCTTCAATATACTACTTCTCTACCGACACATAGTTCAACTGCTCAAGAATGATGTTCTCTTCCTATAATGATCCTTAGAATTATCCATGCATGTACCGTCTAAAATCATGCCACACCATACATCAAGAGTATGCCAATAATACATAATATCTCATGCATCAACCATGAATAAAATATATGTCAATATTATGTGCCAAAAGTGAACCAAGCATATATCAGGATCATCAACAAGTGCCTCTATAAATGTACCAACAATGTGATTTAAACAAATGTCATATCACACATGATATGCCTCTATCATAAGATATATCAATGGATATCACATACGTACTAGCCATGTACGATGAAAGATCGTCCTCAGAAACTATTCACATAACTTCACTGAGAGAATACATAACCAACATTGTTCCTTGGCAAATGAAGATCTCCAAGAAACCATGTCAGATACTCCAAAATAGAGTTATACCATCAAACCATGTTTCTTTAAATGATGTTATTTATATATTCATATTATTTATATATTCATTTCTAACCCAAGAGCCTCTTCATTCTTATGTACTTCAATACTCATAGGGGTTTCAATAGGAACAATCTTAAATCTTCCCTAATTCCTCCTTCCTTTATTTTTTTTATATTTATTTTGTTGAGGAGTTTTAGTAGATCGTCAAAATAGTGTTTGAAAATTTCCAATATCATCATCACTTAATTCTTCTGATTGAAATCCTATTGAAATTTCATCATCATCATTACTATCTTGTGCAAAATAAGATTCTTTATCCTTTTTCTTGAGAATTTTCTTTTTGCATTTTCCATTTGTTGGGTAATGAATAATTTATTTGCAGGACATTATCAAGTTCTACAATTGTGTCACATTTTTCTTTACGAGTTTTATTTTTTTGAGATTGATCCACTCCATATGCATAACTATGATTTTCATATACCTTATCAACTACTTCACCCATCATTCTCCTATTGTCAATTTTATCTATTGCAGGTGCAATATCTTTATCGTTTTTCTTCCTTTGTACTTTAGATTTTCTTCTTCATATCTTCTTATAATTTACCTTAAAATGTTGGAGATACTAGCCTTCATAGAATACTTTGGCAATATAAATTCACTAGCCTTATGACCATAATTGTTGAATTTTTGGCATTCAGTATTGAAGTCTTGTAAGGGAGAGAATGAATTATGATTCCTTCTTTCTGCATTATTCTTATTGTTTTAATATCTTTGAACATTTCCTGGATTGTACTTTCTATAAGCTTTACAATGTACTACTTTATGTCCAAAATTATTTTACGAATAGAAATATCCAAGGAAAATATATTCGTTTTTGTTAGAGGGATTCATTATTATGATTCTATTCTTTTTTTCATCTTTTTCTTTAGTAGGGAGTGCAGATTTTTGTTTATTTCAGAAATTCTTCAATGGTATTGTCCTTGCCTTATTTTCTTCTCTTCTTATGGAGTTCTTAAAAGCATCTACATAGTTGATTGGTTTCTTTTCATTCTTGTGTTTTGTAGAGGGATCATATTGTTGATTATTACAACTTCGTGAGACATCCTCTAGGACACAAACTAAGTGATTCTACCTGTGAGAGAGCCCATGTGTTGGGTGTGCCCATGAGATGGGTGTGTCGTTCCTTTCTGGACTGAGACAAGACGATGTGTGCCCCTGTGTGTGGTGAGGATTCCCATGAGTTGGGTGTGTCGTTCCTCTCTGGATTAAGATGAAACGATGTGTACCCCTGTGTGGGGTGAAGGCTCCCATGTGATGTGTGTGTGTCAAAATCTGGACTAAGTTGTTATGACAAGTGGTATCCTCCCTTATGGAATCATTTGAGTCAAGCTTGAGATGGTACTCTAGATGATTCTCCTGTGGACTCGGTGATATATAGATCTATTGAGTATGAAATCCATGTGGCTGAGCATAGGTGGACGTGCCCCAAGTGGCTAAGCACTAGTGTATGTGTGAGATCCCTTGCTATATTGTCCGAGAGTAAGATTTACCTATAACCCTAATTGTGATGTAAAGGTTACAGGTCGGATCCACCATATGTGAAATATAATTAATGTTTATTGTAATAATGAATTATTTTCTGAGTTATTGAGGTCAGCCATGTTGTGCCAATAGACACCACTTTTGGTCTGTCCAGTCTAGTATAAATAAAGGTGATTTCCCCATTGAGTAAACACATAAGTCACTTGTCATTTTGGACTTTCAGCAAGTACACTTTTAGGACTGAAGAGCTCACCTTTCTTGGGTGCAATTTTCAAGGTAGTGGAGCACCCTCTTGTGTTTATTAGGGTTTCATGGTTGGAGGATATTCTCTTAAGAATATAGAAAAAGATTGTTGGGTTTTTCTCCCTTGTTGAGAAAGGTTTTCCCAAGATATTTCTTGTGTTCTTGTGCATGGTATTTCTTCTTATGATCTTGGTTATTGCAACAATTGTGAATGGTGTAGATGCATTTTTTTATGGTTCAAGTACATGAAAAAAATGAAATAAACCTCATGCTTGAGCCAAGCATAGTTAAAATTAAACACATATCCCAACCTTGTCTTATCATTTGATGATCTCTGACTGCTAAGAATGGTGTTCAGGATTTTTGAGTTGTTTACAAACTTATATTAAATGTCTTCTTTTTCTATTTTCCCGTTTAGTTGAATTATTTCATCTTCCAATATCTTACATGTTTGTTGTTTTTCATTGAGTTCCTTATTCAATATTTCTTATTTTATTTTGGTTTCTTGGAGTTGGTTTTTTAACTCAATAATCAATTGTTCTGAATAACTAATGGTTTTGGAAACCTCCTTTTCTCTTGATTTTATAACTTATTCAAACTTTTGAAGTTGTTCCCTTAGTAACTTGTTTTTATTTTTAGATTTTATTAGTTCTTCAGGTGCACGGATAAATTCATCCTCAATGTTCACTTATTCTTCACATTTCAAATGATTATCATTTTGAGTTTTCATTCCCATAAATAGAATCTCTGTCTCCTCTTCTTCACTTTCTTCAGATGAGCTACTCTCTTATTGGGTAAAGAAAGTTTTCTTCTTCTTGTAGAAATTCCTTTTATCTTTGGTTTTTCTCTTCTTCTGATATTTGAAAGTTATTTCATCATCAATTTCCTCTTTCTTAGGATAGGGACATTTGTTAGAAAAGTGTTTGATTCTACCATAGTTGAAACATTTGAAGGGTAATTTTCCTTTATATTTTCTAGATCCTTTGTGGAGTTTCCTTATAAATTTGGCCTCTTCTACATCTGATATGTCTGAGTGATCTTCATTAGACATTTGTTCTTGATTCTTCTTTGCTTTAGAATTCTTAAAATTTGTTTCTCCTTTTGATGGTTTTTCTTGTCATTTCCTCATCTCATACATTGTAATAATTCCATGCAGCTCAACTATTGTGAGTTTGTCAAGGTATGGGTTGTTTTCAATTGTAGAAATTTTGGCATCATACCTCATAGGTAATGATATTAATATATTTTGTACAATGGGTTTGTATTTAAGTTCTTCTCCAGATGCTCTGATTGAGTTAACTACCTCATCTACTCTATGAAGATATTCAACAATGTTCTCTTCTTCTTTCATCTTCAAATTTTCAAACTGAGCTCTGTAGGTTTGTAGTTTGGCTTCCTTGACTTTATTTTCTCCTTCATATATAACCTCTAGTTTGTCCCATATCTCCTTAGACAACTTACAATGCATTACCTTCACAAATATAATATTTTTTAACCCTCCTAGATTGGAGTTGATTGCTCTTGATTTGTTATTGCAAATATTCTTTCCTACAATATATGTGGGTGGAGTAGCTGGTGCAGTGTACCCATTTTCTACAGATTTCCAAACATAAAAACCAAGATCCATAAGGTATATTTTCATTCTTATTTTCTAGAGAGTATAATCATCTCCTTTAAACAATGATTCTTTGTTGGAAGACATTCCCTCTTATTGATCCATTACTTTCAGGATTTACCTTTCAGTTATTAGACTATGTTGAAGGCACTTGGCTCTAATACCAATTGTTGGAAATACTAAGAGTGAGGGATGAATCAGTATTAAATTTTAAAACAATTAGTTATTACTTTGATATTATATTTATCATCACAGTAGATCAACAGTGGACTTGTATTTAAGAATCAATTATATAAGTATACTCAACAAGAATTACAAAGTTTATAAATAATAATCTGTGATTGTGAAGGACAACAATCCTCTTTAGAGCGGCAACTCTTGGATTCACAAATCCCCTTCTTTAGGGAACCAACCCTAGGAAGCACCAACTCCCTTGCTTTTAGGGAACCAACCCTAGGAAGCACCAACTCCCTTGTTTTATGGCACCAACCCTAGGAAGCACCAACTCCCTTATTTTAGGGCACCAACCCTAGGAAGCACCAACCCCCTTATTTTCACAATGTACTTAGAAAATGATATGAATCCTTCATTGCTCCTCCCTTCCACCCACACTACATAGGTATCTTCAGTTTTCCTTCATGGAATCTTCTTCTTCTTTTGATCTTCTGATTTGGACTGCATAGACACTTTCTTCTCACCATTCTTTCTTGTTTATTTAGTATTCCAACTTGTGTGAATTTGAAGCATTATGTCTCTTTGTTTGAACCATTGCACCTCTTTATTTAAATTAACAATAATAATGTTTTTCATTTTATTTTAGAATTAATATCTTCCTTTATTATTATTCATACATTATCGTGAAATGTTTTCAATTTAGTAAGAGGGCTTTTCATAAATAGAGAACATGTATGGATTCATTTCTTTTAACTTGATCCCATGCATCTTTATTTCATTCATATTCTTCTGTTGCATCCTGAGTTCTCCAACAGATCATATTTGAGATTTAACAAACTCTTTGTATTGTTATGTTGTTCTTCTTAGGTTTCCTACAAGAAACATAGTTAATCCCTAGGCACTTTATCTTTCCTCTATGTGACCACAGGATCAAAACCACTGGCTTATACATTCCAAGCGTTGTTCGGTTAGTGATTTCTCTTTTCCCCCTTATTCTTCTACATGAGACTATATTCAAATTTCATAGGGATTATTTAATTCTAGGCTCGTTTTTGCTCCTTGTTAGCTTCTTTAACTTATCATGCGACTGGTGTTGTAACCAATCCCTCTAGTACTCCAGCCTTCGATATTTCTTGCCTTTGCAATCTTCCAACTCCCCTGGAGTAAATTTTGTCGAAGTGGGTATACTTTAATCACTATTCGATCAGACGGTTCTAACTTAATTTTTGGTTGAGTGGATGGTTCGTGCAAAATCAAAAAGGTTTTTTGTTAATGGCCTTCTCATTGTGTGATTTTTGGTTCTCGATCGTCAATCTTCCTTCTTCACAGACGGTCAGATATTACCTTAGGGATTTGGCACTTTGGGACTACGGGTTACTAGAAACTTAAAGTAGTTCAATTCCTCTGAAGGTTTACCTACCGAATAGGTCATAACATGAAGATGAATGATTGTTGTCAGTTAACATCTCATGCTTACTATATCCTTCCTCTACGGTCGATCTAAAGGTCATGAGAGAACTTGGAGGATCTTAGATCAATGACCAACATTAGTTCGCAACTTCACCCTTCGGTTATTCGGGAATTTTCGCTAGTATGAGAATTTGAACATCCCCAGAGACTGTAATCCCAAAGTGACATGGCTTGTTGACATCACTCAAGATGACGTGGGACCTAATTCTGTGTGCCACATGTCACCTTGATTCATGAGTTTCAAGGTCCTTATGTGCCACATCGATCTTGACATTTTTCATCACCTGATTGGGCCACATGTCCTTGCTGACATGATCCTGTTGAAGTGGTCCTACTATTGTGTCACATGAATTATTTTTATCATCCTATTAGATCGGATGGATGGCAGGATTTCATAGTTATGGTTTTGCACTTCATGGCTTCGGGAACTTTGACACTTTTATATCAACCTTCTATCATCGTTGAAGTGCCTAATAGGTTTTTCCACTGTTTGATATTTACTTGTATTGATCCGATGATCTATGTTTACTCTGGGACTTTGTGCATTTGGCCCCACTTATCTTATCCTTCCACTTTATGTCGATCAATGGTCGATGGGATTTTCCAACTCTTCCTCTAATCCAACGGTTAATGGGAGTTTGTTACTTTGGGGCTTCTGCCTTCGGGTATTCCTTTATGATTCAGACTTCTTTTCGTCAGAGTGGTCAGTGTAGGAGTTGAAATTCTTGATCCAATGGTTGAGAGATCACCCATATGGATATTATATCGGTGGTTTCCATGAGTTTGTTTACTCTGGGACTCTGGGATATTGTAGCCTACCCTGTCCTTCCACTAAACTCGATCAGATGATTGAGAATTCACTCGAAGTCCCTCCTTGATCTAACGAATGGCAGGATTTCATGACTTTGTGATCTTTCCTTATCTCTAATGTTCACCAAAGTGGCGAAGTGGAAAAGTGGCAAAGTTATTTTGTCTGCTACTTGATCCAATAGTCCATATTGCTACTGCTTCAGATCTAACGGTTGAGATTTAATCCTTCCCAACCTCTGACTTCACCTTGACCTAACGATCCCGGATTGTCACAAGCTAATAATGAAATGCTCTTGTAAATTGATCATTTACAATAGATTCTTTTGTGTAGGATCCAACTTCTATGCAATCTAACGATACGGGATTGTCCTGAGAACTACTTCAACGCACATGATTCTTCCTTGATTCTTTTGTATTTTACTATGGGGATTTCAATCTCGATGGAACTTATGTAATGTGCTCTCCCTCATGATATTTTCTTGATCCTTTCCATGCTCTGATTCTGTGTATGTATTCTTTGTATAATGTCCTCAATATCTATCCTGAGCTTTAGGAACATAGGATCATTTGTTGATCCTATCGTGATCAACAGTGATCATGAATTACTTCTTCCCCAAGGTCACATTCCTTTTTATCTTAATACTGTACATGTTTGACTCATGTTGCCATCAATGACAACACACAATCAATAATGCCAACACAATCCTTCTTCTTTACAAAAACTACATGTTCTCCCCAAGAGAATACACTTGGTCGGATATAGTTCTTGTCTAATAATTCTTGAATTTGCCATTTTAGTTCATTTAGTTTTAGGACATTCATTCGATATGGATTTTTTGAGAATGGTAGTGCACCTGGTACTAAATCTATAGAGAAATATATCTCACGTTGACGATTTAGTCTTGTATTATAGGAAAATTTTCTATATCCTTTTTACCTTCTTCTTTTCCATCATCAATCACATGAACTGAAATTACTTTTCATCCTTTCCAGATACATATTTTTATTTGTAAAGATGAAATTTTGCTAACACTAATGGTTCTTGGTATCCATTTTATTTTAATGACTTTATCATTATTATCCAAACAAGTAATGTTTTGTCATAGAAATTTAGTAATACCTCATTCCTTTGTAACCATTCCATGACAATTAGTACATCATAAGATCCTAATTGTAAAACATTCAAATCTATTTCAGTCTTAAAATTACTCATACTAATTTCACAACATTTAACATAATCTGCAACTTTTCTTTTTGTCCCTGTAGCAAGTTGTACTAACTAGGGGTTTTCAAATTTATCTTTTTGTAGCTTACATACTTCCACTATTTTAGGTGATACATAGCTCAAGCTAGCACATGGGTCAATCAAGATAGAAATTGGTTTAATGTTAATCATACCTTCTACTTCCATCGTGGAAGATTGATGATCTGCTTGTCTATTTTCCAAGGTCGCGCTAATCCTTGGAGTGTTTTTTTCCATCTCACCAACTGTTGTTGCTTCACCAACTATATGGATATTGTTGTTATGCTTCTTCATGTGAGGAAACTCTTTGAAATAATGTGGTTCTCCACATTCCCAACATTTTACTGGTTCCCTTTGAGCGATATTTTTATTATAAAATGGTGATGGTCTTACATCTTTGTTTTCAAGTAGGTTATAAGATTTATTACCCTTATAATTATTTCCCTGAAAGTTCTTAATAGGATTCTTATTAAATAATTTTCTCTCGTTCCTTCAAGAATCAAACCTTTCAACCTTTTTTCCTTTCCAATTTTTATCATTTTGATTTTGATTCGTATATTGTTCAAAACACAGTTTGTACTTACGCATAACTTCTTCTAGGGTTTTAAGATTGTCAAACTCAATCCTATCGTTATATGAAGCAGGTAAAAAACTCAGAAAACGTTGTATTTTTGGTTTATCCTCAACAATATAAGGTACATAGAATAATAGACTTAGTAATTTACTCCAAAAATCTTTCATATTTAGGTTTCCTTGTTTTAACTCATAGAATTATTTTTCCTTTTCTTCATAATATTGTTCTGACAGGTATTTTTTCTTAAAATATCTTTTAAAGGTCTTCCATATGATCTTACATTCCTTAATGTTCTTTATCCTTTTAATATCTTGCAACCATATACATGCTTTTCCAATTAGATTATAGATGTCCATCCTTGCTTTAAGTTCACCTGAACAATTATATATCTAGAAATACTTTTTCATTCTGGATATCCAGTTTTCATCCTCTTGTCCGGTTTAAACTTCACTGTTAAATATTGGGGGTTTAATCTTCTTAAATTATACCACAATTTCATCATGATGCTTACTTTTTTTCTTATTTTTCCGTTTCTCCTCCGCACTGTCCTCACTTGAAATTTTAGTTTTCTTCTCACTACTTTCAGTTTCATTATAAACAAACTATGTTTCTGTTTCAGTATTTTCTAGTTTTCTAGCTTTTTTTCTTATGTAGATTAGTTTTTGAATTACTAGAATTTTGTCCCTTATTTCAGTCAAAATTTTGATCAAATAGTTTATTTAGAAATATTGCATTGAGTTCTTCTTTTGTTTTTAGAATTTGTTCATTGAGTTCTCACTACTTTCAATTTCATTATAAACAAACTATGTTTATGTTTCAGTATTTTCCTGGTTTCTAGCCTTTTTTCTTATGTAGATTAGTTTTTGAATTACTAAAATTTTGTCCCTTATTTCAGTCAAAATTTTGATCAAATAGTTTATTTAGAAATATTGCATTGAGTTCTTTTTTTTTTTTTTAGAATTTGTTCATTATTCTCTCTAAAAGTTTGCAATTCTGCTCTTAAACTTTTTACAGTTTGAATCAATTTGGATCGTCCATTATCCCTGCTTTCCTTCATATCCACCCAACTATTTCCATCACCAATATTTCCTTGTTCAATATTTTCTGGCGAATTTTGATGTGATCCTTCCTCTAGTGGAATAGGAATTTATGTCATCGTACCTACATGTTACCCATGATTTTGGTCGTCGTGATGATGTATTAATGATGGTGTACTCAAACTCTTCATTAGAACTTTCTCCTGAGAAAAGTTACTTTCTTCTCTTTCCAGAAATATCATTTTTGAAGGAGGTTCGCAGGATGCTAGTATATTTACCTGCGAGAATGCATGATTCTCGTAGGCTGCCTTAAGCTACGGTGCGAGAAGTTCGCACTGTGTTGAACTGCTAGGGTGCGAACTATTTCTTAAACAAGGAAAAAGATAGAATTCTCGATGCTTCTAGAAGGGAATCTTCTAGAAGGATGAGATGGCATTCGAATGGTTATCTAAGTACTAGATTTCCTGATATTTTGGGATCATTCTTATCCAAGTAACTAATTCATTCTCTCCTATATATTGAGGAGATTCTCATGGAAAAGGTTAGAAGCAAACAAGGTTAAGCAAGACATTGGAGAATTGGTGAAAGATTGTGTGAAGGACTGATGCTACAGCAGCTAAGAACTCTAGCAAGTATATCAAAGGTGGTTGATCTTCTTCATGCAAGTGAGCAAGTGTGTGTGTTAGAGCCAAGGGCCATCGAAAGGAGTTTGCAACATCAAGGCTCAGGTTGTAATCTTTACTTTCCATCAATATGATACAGTAATATGTCCCTTTCCCATAAAGCTAGTTCCACTTTATTGTATAACTCCTTGATCATATACATAGATTCACTGTTGAATAGATTGTGCTTTCTTCACTGCGGTTGGTTTGTATTGTTTTGGTCTTGATTGTACGAGAGCACTAGAGTGAAGCGGGAGCAACAAAGACCAAAGGAAGCGATCATAAGGTATGTTCTTTGTTCTTGCCTCCTATTTCATTCAACAGTTAAAATCTAGGGAAAGAGTATTATTCTGTCATGCTTTGTTCTAGATCCAGGTGGATCTAGGGAGATCAGTTTGTGTCCGCACTTATGGATTTATCCAATAACACTACAATAATAACGGGTTTTCTTCCTAGAAGTAAGAATAAAACTAACATTTATAAATTATTATATTATATACCTTAAACACACACACACACATATGTATTCCCTTGTGAACCCATTATAGGCCTAGTGTTGTTCCTAATGCTCTGATACCATTTGTAACAACTCCTAAAATAAACTAGAATTTTACCATAAAAAAAAATCATTTTGTTGTTCATGCATCTAGTATAAATTGCTTAATAAAATGTAAGCTACTACGTACTCAAATCTCGTATCACCCCATGGGAAAAAAATATCATTAATTGGTAATAAGATGACTTGTCTACGATCAACCTAACTATTAAATTTGTATTAATTGAAGCGTCACATCATGATATCCCATGTATTTGTAGCTTGAGAAGTGATGGCCAAGTGTCTTATTATTAGGAACTGGCCGACCTACGGATTATTTCGACCCTGACCAAGGGTTTCGATCATTTACACTTTGTTGTTTGCTCCAAAACCTTGACTCATCCTCCTATGACTAAACCATGTTAATAGCCTCGACTCGACCTCCTATGATTAAACCATGTTCATATCCTCGACTCGGCCTCATGCGACTAAACCATGTTAATCTTTCCTCCTAGTAAATACGCTTTGGGATTAGTTCTTCCTGGAAGATGTACAAGGTTTTGGTCTTATACAAATTGACTTCCTTTATGAAACTCCATTGAACAAGGTAACTTAATTTTCAGATACATATTTTATTGGGTTATAGAAATTTTGTTTTATTTTAGCTTATCTTCTATCGTCTGGTTCTTCTCTAAGAATTTGTTGGCCATTGTAAAAATGTGGGTCTTTTCATGTGTACCTTCTCGAGTTTGGACGAGGGATTTTAAACTTGGGTTGTCTCCTGGTTTTAATGAAAAGTTACTAATTGTTTTCACCCGACTTCTAATTATTTTGATAAATTCCTCTTAGGTTTTTTCTTGTTTATTTTGATAAAAGTGGTTGAATCTATCTCTACAAAATGAACAAACGTTTCTGATTTACAACAGGAATATATCTAACTAATTTAAATAGTTTTTATGTTTAGAATAACACTTGCATATCATAATATCATTACTAAGGTATGCATGATGAATTTTACTAAGGTAACAAACTTCTTCCTTATCCTCCTCGAGCTAAGTTTTATGATCCAAAAGGAGGAATGACCACTGTGACTGACTTGCAGAAAAACCAAGAGCACAATTTCTGACTTTCCCTTTCCAAGTTCTCACATACACATAATGACATCCGATTCTCTTTGTGCACCCATTATTTATTTTTTCCTAGGTCTTTTGACACATTTACGAGCATCCTGCTCTTTAACCACTTGTCAATATTTAATCCCACACTTGTCTTTTCTAATTTCCTAGAAATATGGGATTGTGTCTCTGCCAATTGAGTTAAACTCAAATGGCTCTACCGTTTGTCTCTTTATGCTTCCACTGGTCATTCCTCTAAATGGATCAGTAACTTCCTCTTTTAGCAGTTTTACTCAACGTGCCCTTTTTATTAAAATAGTGTAAACATTGTTTTTCTATGGGGTGAATGTTTATAGTTCGACCATTGTAGAAAAATATATTTTTATAATAGGATCGCATAGTCTAAACATTCTAAGTTCTTGACTTTCATAAATTATCACCAGAATTGGCCAACAAAATTGTTGAAAAATCACAAATTTTCATTGCTTAAATTGCATTTTTTAATGCATAAATTGGTTCAGTGCCTCAAAAACCAGAGGACGCCCAAAATATGTGCTTTCAATCAGTGAAATCTCTCTCGTTCCTTTGCGTCAATAGACATAAATAACTATATTACCATTGGGGTGGAGGAAAAATTATGGATTCACTACATTCACTCCTAAATTGCAGAGTTGTCAAGTGTGCATCGTCCTTAAATAGATAATAAAAATTTTCAAAAACCCATAATGTTGGAGATGAATTGATGAATAGTACTTGAGAGGAGAAATCAAAGGTGTAGTTGATGGAGGTGAGGGACGAAATTGGGGCATGGGGTGGATGGAGGCAAGGGATGGTGAAGAACCACGCCCATTTAATACATGTGTCTTTGTGTGTTGTAAGTGAGTATCTTTTGGTTACAACGATACCTATGGAAATAAAACACACGTCTTCATAAGGAGTGTGTTTTCTGTTATATTTATTTTTTCACGGAAAGATGACCCATCACATTTATAAATATCAACATATATGTGTGCAAACTTTGTTTGATACTCAACCTCCCCAAACAGGATGCTATATACAGACTAAGCATCGTAGACACTCGACACAGATTACACATAGAGTTACACGACACAATAGAAAGATTAAAATCCCAAATTTTAGACTATTAAGATTTTAAATTTTCTATTACCCGATGACCATTTGTTTTGACAAAGATTATTACTCAATGGCCATTTGTTTAAATTTTCTATTACCCAATGACCATTTTTTTTACAAAGATTGTGATTCCAAAGCCACTAAATATATCTGATTGCTTTGTTTAGAAATTCATTCTTGTGTTGCCAACATTCTAAATGTGGAACCCAACATTCGAAATTCAGGGCCCGATTGACAACATTCAAAATGCTTAGCCCAACAAATATTCTTGGTTGCCTACGTATAATTACGTTGATAGTATGGCATATGCTCCAACTATTCTTCATCGTCACAATAAATCAAAGGCTGAGATTTCAACCTTTATCTTTCTTACATGACAAATCATGTGCGTTCATCATTAAAAACGATGATTAACATGATTAGCATAATAAACCCTCTTTATTTATTACTCCAAAGTTTTTTATAACTGTAAGTAGAATGTGTTTATGTTTTTAACCAACTGTTACTGGGTTCCTGGTGTCATCAACTTCCAATTCTTTACTGGTGCATGGGGATTACCAGGTAAACAACTTCTTTACCACATGACCAATTATATAGGCTTCTATTTCTTTACCACTTTACCACCGCTAATTACACCAAGATTTTTTTTAATGCAACATGTTTCCTCATCTAAATGGTGCTATGGCTGCATGGTAATATGTGATGTTGGTAGAAGCAAAGGAACATAGATAATAACACACATAAATTGATTTATTAATTGATTAAATGGTTACAGTTGTCTCATTTTTATAGAGGTCATGGAAGGATCCTGAAGATCCAGAGAATTCTCGAAGCAGTTGAAATGTCGGTGGGAGATATGGCAGTGGAGGAATAGTAACAAGAGATGGTTGATGGAAGCTTCGATTTTAATGAGTTAGGTAGAAATTAAATCATTCAACACTCCCCCCTAATTTCTACTACTAATTACATCAATATTTATAATGCTCAGAGCTTCTCTCAAACACTCAAATTGGTCTTGTGCTAAATCCTTTGTAAATATGTCTGCAAGTTACTCCTTTGATCTGGAATGTTGTAGGATGAGTTCTCTATTGTTGACAAGTTCTTCAATGAAGTGATATCTTGTGTCAATATGATTTGTCCTCTTGTGAAAAAAATGATTCTTTGATAGTGAAATGGTGGACTTTTTGTCACAATAAATTGTAGTAGGCTCCTCTTTATTATGCATTAGATCCTTCAATATTCTTCGCATCCAAACTGCTTGGCATGTTGTTGATGTAGCTGCTACATAATATGCTTATGTTGATGAGATTGTCACTATTGGTTGCTTCTTTAATGCCCATGCCACAACTCATGTTCCAAGATTAAATGCATTTCCAGATGTGCTCTTTCTGTCATCAATACTTCATGCAAAATCAAAATCTGTGTATCCAACCAACTACAAGTTATTTGAATTCGAATACAGTATGCCATGATAGATAGTTCCTACAATGTATCTTAATAACATTTGTCCTTCTTGCCAATGTGAATTATTCGGTGTGTCCATGAATATAGAAATAAAATTAACTCCATACATTATATCTAGCCTAGTCGTTGTGAGATACATCAAACTTCCAACCAATTTTCTGAATATGGTTGAATCAAAATCCATCTCATTTCGTTCTCTACTTAATTTTGTGTCAGTTTCCACAGGTGTAGAAACTGGACTGCAGTTTATCATTCTAAACCTTTCTAAGACATATTGTGCATATTTACTTTGGCAAATGAAAATGCCTTTATCATTTTGTGTGACTTCAATGCCAAGAAAATATTTCATTAACCCCAAGTTTGTCATCTCAAATTCCTTCTTCATTGCTGATTTAAACATATCAATAGAGATATTACCTGTATAGATCAAATCATCAACATATAGGAAAACAATCAAGATCTGACCTTGTTCATTGACTTTGGTGTATAGTGTAGGCTCCCTAGTGCTTCTTATGAATTCATTTTTTATCATGTATGAATCTATCCTGCTATACCGAGCCCTTGGTGCTTGCTTCAATCCATAAAGTGCCTTCTTCAACCTGTAATCTTTGTCTTCTTGTCCTTTTACTTCATATCCTGGTTGTTGCTTCACATAGACTTCTTCTTCTAAATATCCATTCAAGAAGGGTGGTTTGACATCCATTTGATAAACTTTCCAATTGTGTTGATCTGCAATAGCTAGTACCATCCTAATTGTATCAAGTCTTGCTATGGGTGAAAATGTTTCATTGCAATAAACTCCATATTCTTGTGAAAATCCTTTAGCTACTAATCTTTCCTTATATTTGTCAACTTCTCCATTTTCCTTATATTTAGTTTTGTACACCCATTACACACGTATGCATTCTTTTTCCTTACGTAAATCAACTAGATCCCATGTATCATTTTTCTTAATAGATTCCATTTATTCATTCATTGCATTAATCCAATGTTCTTCCTTAATTGAAACCTCAAAATATATGGGATCTTGAGTAAATAGAGAAAAATTGAATTGAAAATATATCTTATCTCCTTGATCATATATTTCTTTCAAGCTTCTAGTCTTTTTTCCTCTTAATCGTGATCTTAATGATACAAGTGTATGATTTGAGTCATAACTTACTTGTGGAATTGATGTTTCTCTTTGCTCAACTTCCCTTTGTGGGTTTTCTTCTTGTGGAATTCTTGATGGTATTCCTCCTTTCTCATTTGATTGTTCTCCTAGACCTTTTTCTCTTTGTTCTTCATATGGTATTGTTGTACCTGTAATTGTCTTGTCTATATTGGCATCCCATGATTCTTCCTCTTTGAATACAACATCTCTACTTACAATGAATTTATTGGTTATAGCATTAAACAACTTGTATTCCTTAGATTGTTCATCATAACCAATAAAGATGCATTTTTCACTTTTATCATCCAATTTACTCCTTTTTTGTTTAAGAACATGTGCATATGAAATGCAACCAAATACTTTAAAATGAGAAACACTATGATGCTTACCATTCCATGCTTGTTGAGGAACCATGCCCCTCACAATATTTTTTGGACTCCTATTCAATATATAAACTACACAAGCTATTGGTTCATCCCAATATTCATTAGATAGATTCTTGCCTTTCAACTTGCTTCTTACCATCTCCATTATTCTGTGATTATTTCGTTCTGCAACACCATTATGTTGAGGTTTGTAGCTTGTAGTGAACTGCTTATTTATTCCATCATACCTAAAATACTCCAAAAACTCATTTGACTTGTATTCTCCTCCTCTATCTGATCTCAATATCTTAATGGATATACCATTATGTTTCTCAACCAATGCCTTGAATTCCTTAAACATGTCAAATGTTTCAGATTTGTGTTTGAGGAAATAAACCCATGTTTTTCTATTATAATCATCAATGAATGTTAGAAAGTATATGCTCCCCCCTAATGATGGTGTTTTCATCAGACCACATAAATGTGTATGCACAATTTCTAAAGGTGCTCAAACTCTATATGACATTTCTTTTGGAAAGCTTTTCCTATGTTGTTTGCCCAAAATGAAACTTTCACATGAAGTCATTGGTGCTTGAATAGGTGGTAAACCTCTTACCATTTCATTTATTTGCAACAAACACAATCCCTTAAAGTTTAGATGGTCATACCTCAAGTTCCATATCCATGCTTGATATTGACTTGATGCCTTGAAACTTGCTCCAATATTCTCCATCATTTCACTTTTTGTGTGAAGTGGGAACATTCTATTGTCTGTCATTTTAATCTTTGCAATCACCATTTTACTAGGAGGAATATCAAATATAGTGCATACATTATTCTCAAAAGAAACTCTATAACCCTTTTGAGTAAGTTGTCCCACACTTATGAGATTATGCTTCAAACTAGGCACAAAATAAACATAAGAAATAGTTTTCTTTCCACTATTTGTTATTACATTGATTGCACCTTTTCCCATGACTTCTACAATATTATCATTACCCAATTTAATTTGTGCTTTAACTAATGTATCCAAATCCTCAAACAACACTTTAGTTCCAGTCATATGGTTACTACAACCACTATCAAGAAACCAAATGTTACTTGCATTTTCTTGAGCTACATCACATGTAATAAACAATGTCTCAGAACTACTCTCAGAGAAATGTGAATTATGCTTTCTCATATCTGCTTGTTTATTTTGGCATTCATTTGCAAAGTGACCATACTTCTTGCAGTAATAACATTGAATCTTTGATTTTTCATACCTTTCCCTTGAGATGAATCTTTGATTTCTCCTTCGTCCTAGTTCTTGATTCTTTCTTTCTTCTCTTTGAAAATTATTTCATCCTCTTCCTCCGAATCCTGGATTTCCTCTTCCTCTGCCTCTACCAAATTTCATTTTTGTTTTGAATGCATACTCCTATGAGGTATTTGCATTCCTGTTCAACCTGTCTTCATAATTTTTATAGGAGACAATCAACTCATCCATAGAATATGTAGTCAAATATTTAGATTCTTCAATTACCACAACAATTGCATCAAATTTTCTAGGAAAACTTATTAAAAACATTTCTACAACCTTCTGATCTGTTAACTTGTTACCATTTTTTCTTATTTGATTAACCAAATCCGTAACATGATATGTAAACTAATCTATTGAATCCGAACCTTTCATTTGCAAGTTTTCAAATTTTCTTCTGAGTGGTCGGAGTTTGGAAATTTTTACCTTGCTAGTGCCTTGATATGTTGTCTCTATAATGTCCCATTCTTGCTTGGTTGTAGTGGCTGATTTAATCCTTCCAACAACTAAATTGTCCAACGCTTGTCCAATTATCTACAAAGCCCTTTTATTCTTTTCCCTATTTTCATCAATCTTTTTCTTTTCATCACCACTCAAAATAGACTCATATTATGGTTCAACATAACCATTCATTTCTATATCTGATAACTCAAATGAGTCAAATGCCAATTTCATTGTAAATGCCCAAATATCATAATTTTTTCTAGAAAATGTTGGAATCATAAGTTGTTGATACATTCATGATGCCATTCTTCTAAAAAAATCAAGCCCCAAAAAGAACTGTCAGCAAAATAGATGAGATATTATATAGTAAAGGAAGGCGAGTGTTTTTTACAAATGTTTTTGGAATTTCTTCATTCCCAGATCCTTCACGCAGCCTCAGTGCTAATTGTTATCCTCTGTAAAGTCTATCGTGAAGCCTCCTCAGCTCTACGTACTCCTTTCTGGCTCATGACCCTCCTTATAAGTTGCGGCCTCCTCAGCTCTGCATACCTTCACGGTTATCCTGGCCATCATGGGTCTCCTGGATTGGAGTAGAGTAGTTGTGAGAGTTTTTAAAAAACTCTAACAAGACCATGGGAATTGGCATTGGTAACTAGAAGAGGAAATCTCGACCTGTTGGGAGACTCTGATGACAATGATGAGGTGGAAAACATTAATATCAATGAAGCCTATGCTAAGTGTTTCGCTCACAACAAGCAACAAGAGGCCCTCCAGTGCTTGTAGGAGCTAAAAAAATAGGGCCATGTCACGGAGTCCGACTCTGATTCTGACTCCTCCAATGATGATGAATATGGCTTTATCCTACAATGCACAGAGATCTAGATTTATGAAACCCTAGCCAAGATCAAGAAGAAGTACAGGTGAAATCATGAAGGTGGGTTACACTTTTGCTTGTTTTATGACCAAAAAAACTGTATTTTCACAAGTTATTCAACTTCCAACATATAAAAGTATTTTTTTTATTTAGAATTTCACTTTACAGTAAAAACAAAACTTGTGA
>JASDQU010502790.1:0-32756 GCA_032191745.1 Picea mariana | reverse complement strand
TATTGAGTTATGTTTGTAGAATACCCTTCTCATTAAGGGGGAGTGTTGAAATATTGTAACTTCGAAGAATATTCTAATTATAATTGATTTATTATCTTATAGATCAAATCCCCTTTTGTGGATTGATCATGTCCAGACTTATGTATGACCAAATCCTCTTTTGTGGATTGATCATGTCCAGACTTATGTATGACTAAATACCCTTTTGTGGATTGGTCAAACTATATTCATATGGTGGTATTTGAGAAGTCAGCCCCTAGAGTTTATTAAAGTGGTTTTAACCACTATTGGAAGAAGTCGACTCTGCTTGGTGAAGATACATAACCATAGAGCCCCCTCAGCTAGTATAAATAAGTGAGGATGGAACCTCATTCATTCACTCACTCAATCACTCAACAAGTGAGCATCTTTTGGAGGTAGTTGTAGTTACAAGAAGGAGAAGAGAGGCACATGCTCAGTCTTGGATATTCTTTAGTGTTTTGGTCTTTAGTCTTGGCATTGTGCTGGCAATCTATTATTGAGGAAGWTTTTGTTGGTTTTTCTCCCCCATGAGGGTTTCTGAGGATAAAATGTTGTGTACCTTGTGATTTTGTTTCTTTTAGTGATCCTACTTATGTTGTTATCCTCTAGTAAATTGAAAAGAACTTAATGAGAACTCTAAATTTAAGAATCATGATCGTTCATTGGAGTCGAGCTGAAAGTAATACTGACAGTTGATCTTGATGGGTCTCATTTGGATGAGTCCAAGAGGAAGGTGATGTCACATTGATAACGATGATGTCACCCACCCTTTGCTTAGAGAACAAGTGTCAGTACCTGGAAGGATGTATCGGTGTTCAATGATGATGTGTGAGCCATGTCGGTCCATGTGGAGGGTCCATGTGTTAGGCGGCTATTATGCCACATGGAAATATGTTTTGATACTTTTAAGGGGTGAAGATTATGTTTTTTGAGTGCCACATGTCATGCCAAGTGGCAGGTACACATGGAAATAGATGCCTAGGTGGCAGGTATACATAGAAATAGATGTCGAGGTGGAAGATCCTAACCGTCCATAGGAGTTGACCTTTTTAGAGTTGACTCTGATGAGTTCAGAGCTCAACTATGAAGAGTTCAGAGTAGAAATCCAAAGAGATTAGAGCATGGCTCTGAAATCTGATCAAGGTCGTCGGTTGGAGGGAGGCAACGATGCTATATGTGACTTCCGGGGACTAATCAATAAATGTGTGGTAGTGTATCTAGATGACGTGACAATGTATTTGAATAAAAGAGAAGAGCACATCCAACACCTAACTCATATTTTTGAAAGGTGTAGGAAATACAGTATATCCTTAAACCCAAAGAAAACTATCTTCAACGTCGAGGGAGGTAAGCTGTTAGGTCACATTATATCTCAAGTAGGGATTCGCATAGACCCGGAAAGGATTAAGGCCATAGCTTAAATTCCATTACCCCATAACAAGAAAGCTATGTAGTCCTTTTTCGGGAAAATCAATTTTGTGAGGAAGTTCACTCCCAACTTTGCAAAGATCATCAGACCCTTACAAAAGATGATTCGCAAGGATGCTGGATTTGAGTGGGATGATTACCGAAAGGACACCTTCAACAATATCAAAGATGCCATATTCCAGGCCCCGGTGTTGTGAAGTCCCAATTTCAATAGAGAATTTTCCCTTTATACTTTCGCCTCCGACCAGTCGGTAGTTGCAGTTTTGACTTAGAAGGATGATGACAACAGTGAAGCCCCAGTGTAATTTATGAGTACTAATGTTCGAGGAGTTGAGCTCAATTATCCCACTGTAGACAAATATGACTATGCAGTTTATAAGGCAGTAAATAATTTTAGGTCTTACATCCTCAAGAATCACACTAAAGTAATTGTGTTGCACCCTGTAGTTCGATCCTTGTTTACCCAACAATAAATGGGGGAAAGAAGAGGGAACTAGATGGTAGTAGTTCAAGAATTTGATCTAGATATAAAACCTACTAAAATAGTAAAAGGACAAGGGTTATGCAATCTTGCAGCCGAAGCCTAGAATCAAGTAAATGAATATTTCGGATGGGAGAACGAAATGGAAATATGGTGTGGTGAAGTAGAATACATATCCCCAGGACAAGACTCTTGGTATAAGGATTTAACTTACCTTCTACATCACAGGACTTGTCCTGAAAACCTCAACCCTAGGGAATGGAGAGCCCTCAGATTAAAATCTGCACAATACTGCCTTATAAATTCGGTGCTCTTCTGGATCAATTATGATGGAGTACTATTAAGATGTCTCAAATGTGAAGACACAGAAAAACTGCTGAAAGAACTCCATAATGGCTCTGCCGAGGGATATTTCGCAGGAAACACCACCGCTCATAATATTCTGAGAGCTGACTATTGTTGGCCCACCTTGTTCAAAGACGCTCATACTTACGCTAGAAACTATAAGACTTGTCAAATAAATGCTGGAAAGGAGAAGAGAGCAGCAGTCCCACTCCAACCTGTGACTGTCTCTAGGCCTTTTGAGCAGTGGGGGTTGGATATCATAGGAGAAATTACACCTAGCTCTTAAAAATTGCATAAGTAAATTCTTACTGCCACCAACTATTTCACTAAATGGGCAGAGGCCATTCCTCTGACTCATTTAAATGAGAAGGTAGTGATCCAATTCATAGAACAACAACTGATCACGAGGTTTGGTGTCCCTTATGTTTTGGTCTTTGATAATGTAGCTTACTTTTCTTCCACCCTATTGACGGATTTTTCTCTGTAAAAAGGAATCATAATTAAGTACTCTACAAATTATTATTCCCAGGGAAACAGTGTGGCATAATCAACTAATAAAAACTTGGTAAGAATATTGAAGAAGACGATTGCAGATAACCAAAGAAAGTGGCATAATATACTCCATAATGCTCTATGGGATGATAAGGTCACACCCAGAGAAGCTATAGGAAATTCCCCTTACTTTTTTTTCTACGAGAAAGAAGCCATCCTCCCAAATGGGATCTATCTTCCATCTCTTCAATTGGCCCAAGATTCCAACGAAGAACCCTCATCGGCCATGCAACAAAGAATTAACACTCTGCTCATGCTGGAAGAAGAGAGAGAAAAGGCTAAGTCAAAATTCCTATCTCACCAACAGTTANCTCTCTTCTTCCAGCATGAGCAGAGTGTTAATTCTTTGTTGCATGGCCGATGAGGGTTCTTCGTTGGAATCTTGGGCCAACAAAGAATTAACACTCTGCTCATGCTGGAAGAAGAGAGAGAAAAGGCTAAGTCAAAATTCCTATCTCACCAACAGTTAGTGAAAATATGGTTCAATAGGCATAAGGTCAAAGAAAAGAACTTTGAAGTAGGAGACTTGGTCTTGAAGTGGGACAGAGAAAACAAACCAAAAGGGAAACATTCTAACTTTCAAAATCTATGGGTTGGACCTTTCCAGCTGGCTGAGAAGATTGGGGTAGGAACTTATTGGTTGCAGAATCTGAAGGGGAAACCTGGCGCCCTCCCAGTAAATGGCCAAGCCCTAAAACAATACTTCCAATAAAACTAAAAAAAAAAAAAGGAAGAAGAGAGATTCTGCTTTCGTCCAGTGAATCGCCATTTGTTGAGCACTCAATACACCCTAAAACGTCTATGTCCATTTCTACTTTTTGGGTACCACTTGATCCTTTGCACTATCTATTTTCACTTTAGTATGAAACTGATGCTCGCGCTTATCTTTTATGTTTCATGTTAAAATTGTTTAAAGTGTGCCCGAACACACAAAAAAGAATCATCTTAACTTTAAATGGGACTTAACTACTACTTAAGGAATCGACAGTCTAAATCTTTCCCCAACACTCTTAGGAAGTTCGACATCGGTAAAGGTCAAAGGTGACTAAAATTGCTTGAGAAGTTCAAAATATCCGCGCACCAATCTTCATCGGCGTTGATGGACGAAAGTCTCTCTTTTCTGCGAATAATCTTCAGCCTGAATATTTCCAAAGACTGATCTGTTCAGCTTCCGCAAGAAAATGAAAAGTAAGTGTCATGCAAGGAGAAAAGTGGTATCACAAACCGTCAACTCTTGAAACGTGTTTGGCGATGGAAGGTTACGAAGATGATAACCCGCCAAGAAGCTATGCACTTGAAATTTCCCTGATCACCGATCCTCGATATCATCAACGTTAGAAGTTTTTATCAGGGGGATACTAGTAGAAGTATGCACAAAGGTAGTATCCGATCTCTGATCTCCACGTCAAAGAGACATGACGTGATGAGATGTTTTAACCCTTAGATTTTTTAGGTACGACTCATTTAAAATGTTAGTCAATTTGTGGATCACGCATTAGTTGCTAATTCGTGCGCGAATCAAAAGAGACCATTTAAGCCCACCGATACAATGCATCTTCCTCTGCACCTCCGCCATCAACCAGTTAGATTTTACTCATAGAGATCTAACAGTAGTTTATTTTGAATTGTATTCATTACTCGTATTACCTGATTGATACGATGGATATAATCTCTCCAGTCATATTCTTTTGAGTCATTGTGTGTGATCTTATTCTGCGTGGAAAGGAGTTCAGAACACACAGAAGAGCAAGGCTAACAATCCGAAGAAGGCATCCAAGGTTCAGTGAGTATTAGAAAACTATCTTAGCAAGCATTACAGGTATGTATCCGCTTGTGGTGTTTTACGTTTCATTTTTATGTGTTCCCACCCAATGATGCTATGTAAACCTGTTTAAAGGGCCATTTAAATTGCAGGAACAATGCCTCCGAAGAAACCCTCCACCAGGAAATCCTCAAGAGAGCCAAAGCTACAAGAACCAGAAGTAGGAGAGGGCTCCTCCCCAGCTGTTGCAAGACAATTAGAATTTTCTCCCAAGCTGGTGCCCATCATTAAGACAACCACCAAGAATGTCTTCGTCCAGCCCTCGGCCTTTGGAGACACAGAGGAAAACATTGGAGCCAAAACAACATTTCCTCACTGGGAAGAATTGTTTAAGAAAATCGAGAAGGAGGAACCCCTCGAGTATACCCCGCACAACGACCTTGATACAAGAAGACTCGATGATGATGTCGTCCCAAATATCCGTAGGGCCTATCTACACATGGTGGCAAGCCAGACTTTGGTGTTCCCTTGCATTGAGCTCCTAAAGTGGCTCATTGATCACACTGATGCAAAAAAATGTTTGATTAATGATGACAATGATGAATGCATCCGGGTTTTCTTGCCTTCATATGTCCAGAGTTACTACAAGCTCAGGGAGCCGAAAGAAAATCTGAGCACTGATTTTGTTGTAAGTTTCTATGCAGCACATGACACTAGTAAAATCATGGCATCATGGTGGAGGGAAGACAAAAAATGCATGAACCAGACTGTGGGATGGTATCCAACGGCCAATATGAGGGAACCATACACATACCTGATGGATCTTCTTTGCAGGTTGCATGGGGAGAAATATTGTTCCCGGTTTTCAGAGGCTTGGATGCCTCTAGCTTATACGGTGGCCATTTCAATCATGAGCTTCAATTGGGGTGCCATCATATCCAAACAACTGAGTACTTGTATATGACAAGCCTGAATTGGAGGAATCAGAGAAAGAATCCCCACAAAAGGGAATTAGTGGTTTGACGGCCAATGAGCAAGTAAGTCACGAGTCTGTACTTGACATCTCTATTCTACTAAATACTCAAATCACCGATGAGAAACAAGTAGAAGCTGGACCCACGAGGCATAGAGAGGAAGTTCAAGAGCCCAATCTTGAACAAATATACACCACTAGTAGCTTGGGAAACACGGTCACATGGGGTGATCAACAGATACTAGAGCCGGTAGACGAAGTAGTAGATATCTATGCGATCTCCTATGATCAAAAGAGAAAGGCCATCGTTCAGAGGACTGAAAAGAAAAGAAGAATCACGTTGGATCACTCCATCTTGGTTACTATGGAGGAGAATTTAATCAACACAACAGATGCCCAGACAATTGAACTGATCGGCATGGGAAAGGCCCTCTCAGATGCTACCTTGAATAGAGCCAGGAGAGACAAAAAGGAACTAGATGCTGCCCTAAAGGAGCTCGAACACTTGCGCCACCTGGATGAATACTATAAAGGCGCCACATAGACTATTGTGTATCTGAAAGGTGAATTTAGAGGAGTTTACAACAAGTTCAAGAAGGAAAGACACATGTTAACCATGAACGCAGCTGAGGTCTAGGAGGACACTCTCATGGCACTCATGACATGAAAGGATATGGAGCGGTGGTTTGAAAAGGTGAAACAAGCGGTAGAAGGAATACATTGAGGCATTCCATCCCTTTTCCTGGCATCCCATTTCAAAACTAAATCACCAGGAAGAAATTCCCCGTCTTTTGCCTTTTTGTTGAAAAGGGATTTCATATTATCTTGATATTTTTGATGTCTGTCATCGACTTCAACCCTGTTTTTCTGGACTTCAATTATTTGGTTTATCCTCCTCGTTACATCATTCAATTCTTCGTTTTCATCTTGCCACAAATTCATTACTGGAAGAGATAGATTAATGGGGAGAACAACATCAGTGCCATAAACCATTTGGAAAGGAGACATACCTATTGATTTCTTAGTGTCGATCTGGTTTGCCCATAAGGCATACTTCAGGTGGACGTGCCAAGCATTCTTATTCTCCGTTAATATTTTCTTCATTATATTCATCAAACTTTTGTTGGACGATTCGACTAACCCATTTCCCTGAGGATAATAGGCTGTAGAATGCCCCAGCACAATATTGTATTTTTGAAAAAAACTTATTATTTCCATAGATTTGAACGCTTGAGCGTTATCTGTAACTATCTTCCGGGGTCAGCCAAATCTGGATAAAATGTTTTCCTCCAAAAATTTTATAACTACTGAATCTATGGATTTTCGAGTTGGAATGACTTCCACCCATTTCGTGAAATAATCGATAGCATTCATAATACATTTATGTTGGGCACTTAATTGTGGGTGGATTTCTCTGATGAAGTCTAGGAGGCAATGTTGAAAAGGAGCCTTTGTCTTGACTGGGACCAAAGGTAGTGCAGGGAGATTTTTCTTGCCAGAGAATAGTTGGAAAGGGTTGCAAGCTCTAACCTTAGCATTCACATCAGTAAACATATTTGGCCAATAATATCTATCTCTTAGAATCTCGTAGGTCGTGGCCCTCCAAGCGTGATTTCCTCCACACACTCCCTTGTGAAATTCATTTATCTGTTTCAGTTTCTGTTAAATAATGTAGCAAGAAACCTAGGGGGTGTTTCCAATAAAACTGTCCTTCAATAATACAGTAGTTAACTGCATGTAGTTTCAGCGTTCTTTCTTTTGATGGAGTCATATCGCTTAGATACCGAAGAGTGAGGAGATATGAAACAATATTGTGATACCAGTCAGAGGAAGAAAATTTATCTCCGATATGGACTCTAGGGGTTTGATCATCTAGTTATCCTATGTTTGTAATAGGTCCATGTGATTCTAGATGATTTATCCCGAGTGCTCTAAAATTTGATTCTGCTAATAATTTTTCCAAACCCTGACCTTTAACCAACTTGGTAGGTTTGACCTCTAGATCGAACTCCTTAATTTTGGCTAACCACTGACCTCTGCTACCGTCACTGTCCAACTATACCAATATATCTTTTACAGAGCTTGTTGGCACATAGGCAGTTATTCTGGAGTGTAGTACATATGTTCTGAAAGATTTGGGGGCTTTCACCATCACGTAGGATTGTTTTTCCAGTATATCGTATCTTAATTCAGCGTCTCTGATACGTTTACTGAAAAAGAATATAGGATGCTCAAAACCTTCTTCGTTGTTTTGTAGGAGTACAATCACAATAGTATGTTCTGATGTAAAAGAAAAGATCAGGAATTCCTTGGTATAATCAGGACTAGCTAATACTAGATCTTCACTTATGGCTTTATTAACTCACTCGAATGACACTTTATCTTCGCAGTCCATTTGATTTCACCGCCTTTCTTCAACATATCTGTGATCAATTTGACAATTTCAACAAAGTTAGGGATAAACCTTCTTAAAAAAATTATGTTACCTAAAAAAGACTGAATTTCTTTTTTATTTCTAGGAATTTTTATTATGTCGATAGCCTCGATTCGCTTGGGATCGACCTTTATTCCATATTTCAAAAGTATATGACTCAAAAGTCTGCCTTCTTGCATAGAAAAATGAGGCTTTTTAGGGTTTAGATACAAACCAAATTTTTGACATTTCTCAAAGGTTTGTTTGAGATGAACCAAATGTTCTGCATCAGAATTCAAAAAGATTGTTAGATAATCTAAGTAAATAACAACAAGCTTGTCTCTCTCATCGATTAAATATATATCCATTTCTCTTTGGAAAGTGTCCCCTGCGTTCATCAAACCAAACGACATTTTATCATACATGAAAGTTCCCCAGGGAGTGGTGAATGGAGTTTTTTCTTTATCATCTTCATGGACAACAATTTGGTTATAACTTGAGAAGCCATCGATCATTAACATTTTGTTAGCTCCCACTACTTTTTCCAAGACATGATCCATTTTTGGCAGTGGGTAGTTATCCTTCAGGGATGATCGATTTAAATTTTTGAAATCCATGTAAAGCCTAATTTCTCCACTTTTCTTCCTGACGGGTACCAAATTTGCTACCCATTCAGAATATCTAAGCAGAACAATAATATTTGCATCAAGAAGCTTCTTGACCTCTCTTTCTATTATAGGTAAGAGGATAGGATTGATCTGTCTCAGCTTTTGTCTAAAATGTTTGATACCATGCTTCAAAGGGATCTTATGTTCAATTACTAAGGTATCATAAGTTTTTAAATCATTGTAGGACCAAGCAAAGACATCTTTGTATTGTTTAATAAATTTGGCATATTCACTTTTCACCTGAGCTGGAAGGTATTTAGATAACTTGACTATCTTAGGTTCTTCTTTAGTTCCAATGTCATAGTCTTCAACCTCCTCGGGTTGAGGTCGTAGGGTAGATTTCAAGGGTATGTCATCTTTGTCAAACAACCTTTCTAAGGGTATCAGAACTCTAGTGATTTGATTGTTCTTAAGTATAATCATTCAGTGATTCGTGATCTTATCTTGGAACTTTTCAGGCTCTTCACCTTCCTACATGATCCAGATAGGATCATTTTGGTTCTCTTGATCTATATGAGTCTCAGAGAATTCATCAACCATTTATAGAAATTGTTTAATCTCCTCGTCATCTTCAAAGACCTGCCATTGTTTCACATTATTTGGGATTGAAGGTCTATGTATCATTTCTATATGATACTTTAGCTTTAGGACAATAGGAGGCATAAACGTTGCAGTGGCTTTGGCCAAGGAGTCTTCCTATTGATTTTCCATTCTAGGAATGTGATGAATGTTAAATTACGAGAACAAATTGTCAATCAGATCCCAGGAACAATTTTTGTATGACCTTAGCCTTGGATGCTTTGCTTGATATTGCTGCTTTATTTGTTTTACAATAAGTTTTTCATCACCATAAACTATTAGATTTTCAATTTTTAGTTTCCTGGCAGCCTCCAATCCTAAGACTAGAGCTTTGTACTCACATACATTATTAGTATAATCAATTTCCCACTATAACCTGTATGAAAAGGGAATAACATATTCATCTCTAGGTGCAACAAACAACACTCCATCCCCTGCCCCTTCATAGGATGAAGGGCCATCAAAAAACATTTTCCATACTCCCTCTCTATTATTTACACTTTTCTGCGTTTTTTCTATTTTTTTGTTTTCTTCTTCTATACAATCTTAAAAATCATCATCTAATGATAAAAAAAAAAATTCCTAGATCTTGATCTGCAACATAGACTCGATAATTATTTGTGTTCTGAGGGTCACTTACAGTATATTCCAGTCTAGTCTCTCTGTATAGTGTTATTGGATAAATCCGTAAGTGCGGACACAAACCGATCTCCCTAGATCCACTTGGATCTAGAACAAAGCAAGACAGAACATGACTCTTTCCCTAGATTTCGACCATTGAATTAAATAGGAGGCAAGAACTAAGAACATACCTTATTATCGCTTCCTATGTTCTTTGTTGCTCCCTCTTCACTCCAGTGCTCTCGTGCGGTCAAGACCAAGACAACACAAACCAACCAAAGTGAAGAAAGCACAATCTATTCAACAACCAATCTATGTATATGATCAAGGAATTATACAATAAAGTGGAAATAGCTTTATGGGAAAGGGGCATATTACTGTATCATATTGATGGAAAGCAAAGATTACAACCTGAGTCTTGATGTAGCAAACTTCCTTTCGATGGCCCTTGGCTCCGACACACACACTTGCTCACTTGCATGAAGAAGATCAAAACCTTTATGATAACTTTGCTGGAGTTTCCTAGCCTGTTGTTCAAGCTTCAATCCTTCACACAATTTCTTTCACCAATTCTCCAATGAATCTTCTTTGCTTAACCTTTTCCATGAGAATTCCCTCAATATATAGGAGAGAATGAATTAGTTACTTGGATAAGAATGGTCCCAAAATATCAGGGAATCTAGTACTAGGATAACCATTCGAATGCCATCTCATCCTTCTAGAAGGTTCCCTTCTAGAAGCATAGAGAATTCATCTTTTTCCTTGCTTTAGAAAGAGTTTGCACCCTAGCAGTTTAACACAGTGTGAAGTTCTCACACCTTGGCTTAAGGCATCATGCGAGAATCATGCATTCTCGCAGGCAAATATACTAGCAGCCTGCGAACCTCCTTCAAAAATGATATTTCTGGAAAGAGAAGAAAGTAACTTTTCTCAGGAGAAAGTTCTTATGAAGAGCCTGAGTACACCATCATCAATACATCATCATGATGACCAAAATCATGGGTAACATATAGTCGAGTAAATTGTCCACCAAAAATCGGGATTGTAGCTTATGCCATGTCTAGTTGAAGTGATCCTCCAAGACCTGGATAAAAGCATGCCATACTTGGCAGGGACATCAACAATGAATACATCCATAAGAATACTCTTTACAGGATTCTGTGAAAGATTCACTACTAGATCCTTGATCATGCCCAAACACTTAACCTTCCTGGAATAAAAAGAATATAATTCCTAATATGGTCTGGTGATTTCAAGGCCCAAATTTTACATGATAACTTTAGACATTAAGTTGTGAGAAGCCCCAGAATCTAACATGCAATTATGAAGTAAGTGATCATGCACAGTTAAGGTAATATAAAAGGGAGCTACATAATCCTTAACATTTTCAGTGTGCAGACCAAACATAATCATCGATCTTTCATCTTGTATATTTATCATGTCTGCATGAGATTCAATATCAAAACATTTTATCATTTTAGCAATTTGTTTTTTATAAATTGGATTCTTAGCAAGCTCAACCAGAGGCATGGGGATTTTAATTTTATTTATTTCATTTTCCAAACTAAAACCTCCAGTTTCTTTTTCGCTTTCCCTGGTTATAGTTTGTGCTTCTGTATTCTCTATTTTTTTTGTTTGCGTAGATCGGGTTTAAACTGTTTTGTTTGGGCAGACTGTTTTTCAGCTAGCGGTTTAGTAACAACTGCTTCATTCGCTTTACTTCTTGACAAAATATTTTTTGGTGGAATGCTGGTAGTATTCATTTCTCTGGGCCTCAAATTATACTTTTGTTGAAGCTTGGCCTTTATGGAGTCGGTGATTCCTTGATATGTAGACTCTCCTAGATTATTTATGCTTTCCTCATTACTAAACATGGGCTCTTGGTGTAGACATATTTTGTAGTCCTGTCTAGTTAGATGAGGCTCCTGGTATTCATCACTAAGGTTGTTTAAATCCTCTTCTAACCCCTCATAACTATGCATATCATCTCCTATAAAATTTTATGTTTTCAACGGAGTTTGTATTTTTTGATCTTCATTTTTCATTTGTCTCTGTTGGGTCTGGCGATTAGGATTCCTCTTGAAATATTTTCTAGAAAAAGGATCGAGTTTAGCTTGGTCTAGCTCCATCTTAGAGATTTTATTTGACAAAAATTTTATTATCTTAGCCATGTCGTCCATTTTTTCTTTTGCATATTTTCCATATCCTGAGGGTCTTGCTTGTTCTTTGAAGCATCTAGGTTCCTTGGTCCCTGTCTCAACCTTGGATTTTAGTTTACCCGATGCCATCATGTTCGACTTGATTTATATGGTGTCATCTTGCATTCCCATGAGGGTGGAAGACCTTATTTCCCTTAAAAGTAGGGCAAAGTTGGGCTGTGAAAGTCACTTTAGCTGCGGGTTGAGAGGTTTAACTTCTACTGGAATCTTATGATAGAGTTTGTTAAACCTCCGGGTGAACTCTAGGACCGACTCAGAATTATTTTTTCTCAGAGCTCCACTGTCTTAAAAAAGTGTTTTCTAAATCATCATAAGACCTTAGGGATCCTACCGGGAGTCCTCGGAACCAGATCCTTACTTGTCCTTCAAATGTTTGCACTAAAATCCTAGAATAAACATATTTGTGCTCAATACTGAGGATATCAACAAATTGGTCAAAAAAGGTGATGTGCTCTGTAGCCGTTAAATCTCCTTCCCTTGTAAATTTTGGTAAATTCTTCATGTAATTTTTCAGGTAAGTCATGAAGGATGGGGGGAAGGACCAAAGGAGCATATCTGGTCGCTACTTTGGAAAAAATATTAGGGGGTGGAGGTTGTTCTTGACCACCTCCTCCTCCACCAACACCACCTCCTCTAGCACTACCTCCTCCAACACCAACTCCTCCTCCACCTCCGATGCCACCTCCTCCAACAACAACCATTGAAAGTATGGGGGATGAACTTTGGGAGTTAAAAAGAGGGTTTTCAAAAAATTCTAGGGACCGAAGTGGTGACCTTTCAACTTTCTCGGGATGTGGTGAAGGGAAATTTGGAAAATGATAATTAGGAGATGTAAAGTCTAGAAGGAGATGGAGAATGTTCCATTAACCATTGTTCCATCTCCTTTGTCTCTTCATCTGCTAGCAGAGATGTTTCTTCTCCTCATCCTTCAGCTTGGAAACAACCAACATCTGATCTTGAATTATGTGAGTAGTATGTACATGTTGCCTTAATTGTTTCTAGATGTGATAGCTTTCCCATATTCGACACACTGGATACATCTGCTTACTAACTGTACTACCAACCCAGAAAGTTTTGTTGCTTCATTTGCTTCAAAAATGTACAACTTCTTTTATATATGAGGCAACATATCCTATATCTTATTCTCCCCCAAAGATGTGGCAGGTAGTTGCAAACTAGGATCTACTATCCATTTGTTTATTTGGATAAGATTGATTTGGTTCATTTGCTGTATGGTTGTCTAGGCTTCTTCTTTGCTTGTCTTAGAATTATGTTGATTCTTTGCTATGTCAATCTGCCCTAGGGCCTCAGAGATACTATTTCCTTCAACATCAAGTAACCCTTTGTCTGGTGAAGATAATGCTTCTTTACAAGCTTTATTCACCTCTCTGGATAATCTTTTTCTTTCAGCTAGATTTGTCTCCCAGACTTTCAAAATTATGTCGCCTCGGGTTTTCTCAGAAAGAGACAATCGAGGAACCTCTGGTACATCATATTTTGGTTTTAGTAAAACAACCTCCTGAAACTTGTCCTGAGATGTAGTGGCTTCTCTTTCCTTAATGTAAATGCTATTTAGGGAGAGGTCTACCACCTGGTAACAATTTTGAATGGCTTCCACTTTTGTAAAAAGATCTAGTTGGGTTGATTAATCTAACTTTTCATGTACTTCTAGTGCTTGAGCTTGGAAATCTACCATCTCCACTGCTGTACCCTCAGCCAGTCTATCTTGGCATGTATTTTCTTGATCAATTCATCCTGTTGAGTGGCTAATTCTATATTGGCTTGTGAATTATGATATAGCTCATCAAGGTTGGTTTTGAGTTGTTGAATTTGTTGTCTGTCACCAACTCTGACCTGTTCAAAATCCTTATTCATCTGATTTCTCACATATTTTTCCATGGTTATCATGTGGTATTGCAACTTCCTTACCGACAGATTTATCTGTTTCAGTTTCTCCGCTAGGCTTTGTACTAAACACTGATTGGCCATGGCGAAGTCTCCCAATGATCCTTCCATATCCCTAGAAAAATCTGTATCATCTAGGCCCTATCCATCATACAACATCCTTTTCCTTTTGACTATTGCACCATGTTTTTGATGCATTTCTATTTTAACTATGTCCCTCCTCTTCTTGCTAAGGAGGGAGGCATTTCTTCGGCTGAAATCAGAGTAAGGTCCTCTATAAATATTACTTCGGTATTTGGATTTCCTTGACTTGACTGTAAAGGTGTTAATGACATTATGGGGATACCTATCTCGATGGATGCTTGTCTCTCTGATGTGTTGGTAGCCAGTTTATTTGGTGTGGATGGTTATGTATCCTGTCCCTTTTTCTATCAAAGCTTCAAATTGAGATTTTTCTTGATTACCAAGTGGATTTGATAATGCAGTATCCACTTTCTGTGTCAAAACTTCAGTTTTCTCCAGATCCTCCTGAGTATCTTGTTTTCTAGAACTTCCTGCCTCCAAACCCTGAGTTGTAGCTTCCTATGTAAATGGAGGTGTTTGAGGTTCTCCCTGTAATACCTTAGGAAAACTATTCCTTATGTGCCTTTGGAAATTGTAGAAACTGGCTAATTGATATAGAGCTAGAGTTCAGACTCTTCTCAACACTTCCTGGTATGATCTGACTCCCCGGAATATTTCATCCTGTGGGGAAGCTTCATGTACATATTTATTTAGATTGTATAGAGCCAGGTGGGTTTCCATGATATTCTACAGATCGTGCCTCTTGAACTCAATATTAACCAACTTGACGTTTCCTAGGGTTGTAACCTCTACTTTCGAATGACTGAAATCTTGTAACAAAAAAATACCAACCTGAAGAGGGAAGGTTGGCCATACCTTTTGCTGGGCCGCTTTCAATTATTTAATGATGCCCCCTGTCACAGTTTGATACGCTACCTCTCAAAACACCAAACGATCTGGTAAAAACTTTGGTAAAGAGTGTGGGGGAACTGAACACCCAAAAAACCTGATGTAGGAAAAATGTTCCTCAATATACTAGTTTTCTATTTTCCCCAGGTTGGCCATGATCCTGTCTGAAATTATGGGAGGTGGGAAATTATAGAGGGAAATAGGAATTGNAGGGAAAGGTGTCATAAAACAAATGGAATCCATAATGTATGTCAACATGTAGAAAGGGGCAGGTTTCCCTTTGGTTTTCATCGACTGATACTCTGTGATTTCCTTGGCCAGATTGTCTAATAACATCTTGGCCCAATTGAAAGAGAAACCTTCTGCCAATTAATGCATAACTCGTACCCATGCCAACAAGAAATGAGCAGAGTCCTTCCTCCCGAAAAGTATACACAACATCATAGCCACATAAATCATATGGGCATCTAATGATGTTGTGGCATATATGCCATGGGTGTCTACTCTGAGTTTCTCAGGGTGTCCCCACCAGTCCTTGATTAAGTCATGGTAATTATTTCCATATTGCGTGCACTCTTCTTTGTCGAACTCTATTAGGAAAGCGACATTATAACTGTATTTTAAAACTGGGGATAATTTATACATTACCTGTATATGCTCTAGTTGAAAGGACCCAACAACCACCTTCTGTGAATTGTATATGCTCCTGGTTGAAATGTCAAAATTCTCCAGGGCCTAGCCTATCATGTCGTTATACGGAATGAGCCTCGAGCACGTGGCTATTTTGTGCAGCTCTGATTGAGCTATATTTCTAAGCTTCATCTCATGGGTTTCGGTCACCTCGTTGCTCGAATCCTCTGGGTAGTTTATCAACTCGTGTTGTAGAATATCAGACACGTGTGTCCAGGTTTTCACGGTATCTATAGCTCTTGGTGAGGTGTTTGAGAGAACATCTGTGTTCGGGTTCATGCTCTCACCAGCTGCTTTAGCCATTTTTTGCAGTGCCATGATATTAGTGAGTTTAGAACTGCGTTGCTTGTCATAGGGGAAACGCGTAAAATTCTTAGTTTGCTAAAACTTGTTGTTTTGCGAGAAGGAAAATAGAATTCAAAATCCAATATCCTTATTTACCTTAAGTGTATTGATTTACGAATACCTTTACTGACGATGCATTCATTTACCTTAATGAAAATATCTAGGAGGTGATCTGCGATCTACATTGAAATCATTGTCATTGAGCTGTGATTAATTCCATTAATATTGGTGGTTCGTGATCGAGAACTTGGATGAATAAGATTTGAAATTTCCCGAATTGCGATTTAGCGAAAAAATAATTGTGAGATAATCTTGTTTAACCCATTGATTAATTGTGTTTATCGTTAAGTGTTTTCAGGTTTTCAAACTTTGGGATTCTGATATTAGCTCGAGATAGAATTCTCAAAACCTGAAACCGGGAACTAATTAATCATTAAATAATTATTTTTTAATTTAAATTAACTCTGCTTAGTGTTTAAGGTATTTTGGAAGTTCGGAATTCGGGAATTCAGAATGTGATGGATGGCGAATATTTGAACTTCGAATGTGTGAATTTATTAATTAACTTTTAATCGAGGTTAACTCAATTAATTGGGTTTTAACTTTTTGGCATTTACTGTTTCGTGTATTGGCAAGTTAACTTTTATTAAATTTTCGACAGGCCATTACCCGTAGTGATGTGTCAAGACTTTAGGAAGGTATATGTGTACGGTGACTAGGATCTTTTGAACACTTTTCGGGTATCGGGACTTTGAATTTGTGACATGGCGAAACGCCTGAAGCACGAAAGTCCAAAGCAATCTCTAGGGGCTTGACTTTTTAACAATCAGGTGGCTCCAAAAACTCGAGGAAAAATGGATTGTTATATCAATGGGGGAAACTAATCGATGGTGGACATCGTGCACGCCTTAAGACTAAAAGTGGAATTGCTTTAATTTTTGAAAATTGACTTCTGATTTATTATAAAAAGGATAAAGTAAATCTCAAGGCTTAGAATTTATATTTGTTCCAACAAAGACCATGACGATTTTGAAGATGGAAGTAAAAATCTACAGGGTTGATAGTGAGAGTAATAAAATCTCAAGTGGAAAAGAATCATATAAAGACTTAGCTGCTACAATGTTTGAACGAATTGCAAAGGAAAATTGGGCTTGACTCTGGTCCAAGACATGAGGAAGTAGGTAGACCACATGAAATAAGGGATAACTATAGAAGATGTAGAGACTCAAGAAGTGTTGGTATAACTCACAAACATCGTCATTCACCTGCTTATTTATTCAAGAAACTATATTCATTTGTAGAATCACAAATCAGTCCATAAATGTCCCCTGTCAGGCATGATAGGAGAATGTATGAATTGGACAGTTTGCAAGGGAATCTCAGAAAGTTGAAGCCACCAACTTTTGATGGATAGAACAAGAAGGGAGAAGAGGTTGAGACCTAGTTTCTTGGAATTAGAAATTATTTCTAGTTACATAATTACTCTTCAAACCTGAAAGCAAGGATTGTCATCTACCAACTTCAAGGGAAAGATTCTATGTGGTGGGACCAAATGAATCAATTCAATCACATGAAACAAATTAAGGTCTCTTGGAAGGAGTTTAAAATGTATTTCCAACAGTAATACCTCTCAGATCATTATTATGACAACAAGATGCAAGAGTTATTTGAAATCAAGCTAGGGAACATGACTATGGAAAAATATGATAATAAATTCTTAGAGATTTTGAGGTATGTGGGATTCATCAAGGATGAGAATGTTAAAACTTAGAGATTCTTGATTGGAATGCCATCATTTTAAAAATATAGGATTCAATTTTATTAACCCATGGATTTGGAGGAGGCCATTAGGAAGGAGAAGTACATATATGGGTAGAACAAAGGAAGAGCAGTGGTGTTGAAGTCTTGGAGGGATAAGAAGAATGATAAAGTGGATCAAAGGAATAAATTATTCAAGCCACCTTTATTCAAGAACAACTCTAATTATTATTAGCAAGGCTATCCAACACAAAGTGAGTCCAAGATGGAAAAATATTTGGGGAAAAAATAAAGACAACTAATCAAGTGTTGAGGTTTTAATGGATATCACAAGTACATAGACTTCCATCATAGAGTGGATATAATTAGGACTATAAAAAATATTTAGGAAGCCACTATTTTAGAATATGTGGGAGCAAGTGTTCCAAGTATATATGAAACCCTATAGAATAGACGGGGATAACATCAGTCTGATATGATTGAGGTAAAAGATAATATTACCAATCAGTTCATTTCTATTTTAATTGACTAAGCATAAAGTCATAGTTACATTGATCCTAATATAGTGGAAACATTTCATTTGAAGAGGGACACAATTGAAAACTCACAGTTTGTACAACTAGCCACTGGGACCAATAGAAGAATTAATGAGATTGTCAGGAGTTTTCCCATAGACTTGAATATATTAAACATAGTTTCAAATCTAAATATCATACCATTGGGATCTTATGATAAATTAATTGGATTGGATTGGTTGGACTAGAATAAATCCATGTTAGATTGTCATAAAAAGACATTTACATGTCTTAATGAAAAAGGAAAATAGATCTTAGTGAAGGGGATCCCAAGACCCATTTCTATAAAGGAAACTTCATCCTTACAATTGAAGAGATGTTTCAGAAAAAGGTTTTTAATTATTTGTATCCATGCGGAAGAGCCAACCAAGAATAAGAGTCCACATATTGAGTATTTTGCAGTGCTACAAGAATTGGAGGATGTATGTGGGAACGAGTGTTCCAAGTATATATGCAACCCTATAGAATAGATGGGGTTAACATCAGTCTCATATGATTGAGTTAAAAGATAATATTACCAATCAATTCATTTCTATTTTAATTGACTAAGAAGAAAGGCATAGTTACATTGATCCTAATATAGTGGAAACATTTCATTTGAAGAGGGACAAAATTGAAAAATCAAAGTTTGTACAACTAGCCACTGGGACCAATAGAAGAATTAATGAGATTGTCAGGAGTTTTCCCATACACTTGAATAGATTAAACATAGTTTCAAATCTAAATATCATACCATTGGGATCTTATGATAAATTAATTGGATTGGATTGGTTTGACTAGAATAAATCCATGTTAGATTGTCATAAAAATACATTTACATGTCTTAATGAAAAAGGAAAATAGAACTTAGTGAAGGGGATCCCAAGACCCATTTCTATAAAGGAAATTATATCCTTACAATTGAAGAGATGTTTCAGAAAAGGTTTTTAATTATTTGTATCCATGTGGAAGATCCAACCAAGAATAAGAGTCCACATATTTAGTGTTTTACAGTGCTACAAGAATTTGAGGATGTATTTGGGGAGATTATAGGTTTTCCACCCAAAAGAGTCATAAACTTCTCTATTGATTTAATGCTTGGTGTTGCACTGGTATCCAAAAATCCTTAGAGAATGAGCACACCAAAGTTGAAAGAACTACAAATTCATTTTGAGTAACTCTTGAAGAAGGGGTATATATTCCCAAGTGTCTCACCTTGGGGTGTGCCAGTTCTATTTGTGAAGAAAAAGTATGGGACCTTGAGATTGTGTATTGATTTTAGGCAGCTAAATAAAGACACAATGAAGAATAAATAAACTCTTCTGAGGATTGATGATCTCTTCGACCATCTAAAAGGAGAAAAGGTATTTTCCAATATATATTTGAAATCAAGGTACCATTAGGTAAGAATCAAATATGGGAATATCAACAAGACAATACTTAGAACTATATATGGGCATTATGAATTTGTTGTAGTGCCACTTGGGATGAAAAATGCACCAAATTATTTTATGTTCCTGAAGAATGGAATATTTAGGAATTACTTGGATAAGTTTGTAATAGTATTCATGAATGATATATGTATCTATTCAAAGTTAGAGGTTAGATCATTCATGGGACTTCCAAGTTATTACATGAGATTTATTGGAGGATTTTCAAAGATTGCACACCCAATCACTTATTTGAAAAAGAAGAAGATAAAATTTGAATGGACCTCCAAGTGTGAAGAAATTTTTCATCTTTTTTAGGAATTACTTACAAGTGCACCAATTTTGAAAATTGTTGATCCAAATGAGAACTTTGTTGTGTGCACAGATGCATGCAAGGAAGGACTTGGTGGAGTCCTTACACAAAATGGGCATGTGGTATGGTATGAGTCAAGGATGTTGAAATAGCATGAGAGGAACTATGTCACACATGACTTATAGGTGGAAACCATATTTAAGTCTTTAAAAATGTGGAGGCATTATCTCATGGGAATTTGTTTTGAGATGGGGACAGGCCATAATAGTCTAAAATATTTGCTTGAATAACCAACATTAAATTCCAGAAAAGTTATATGGATGCAATTTATTAGTGAATATGAATTATGAGCATATGAAATAATTCTATTCATTGATATCTTTCCAATGACTGTACTCTTGCTCAATTTCGAGATTCGAGCACAAAGTTATGGCCCTTTAAAGTTTCTTTGAGGGATTTCTCTCTCCTACCACATAACCTCCTGTACATGGCACCACACATCTTAGTTGATGTGGAACATATCGTGAAACATCACCCTTGTGTACAAATACCCTTAGGTTACATGTTTACCAAGGAATTTTTCCTCTCTTTGGATTATCACAACCTCGAAGAAATTTCCTTTTAGCACCATATCGCATCGTAAAAAATTTATTATCGTACTTCTAACATTTTCGTCATGCGATACACTACATCTTGGAAAAAATCTATCATGCGACAAGTTTATCACACCTACCACAAATTTCTCTCTATGTGGCGTATCACTAAAAATATTTTCTTCATGCGACACATTACGATGCAGGAAATATTCATTCTCAAAATAACGCCTCCTTCTCTTTGTCTTCCTCCTCATCTTCCCTCATATTTGTTGCATCCTTAAAAAAAAAAAATCCTATTATGTATCACTAAATAACCTTTTGTTGGAATGATACATTGTTCCCTTAATATTTTCTCTGTGTGACAATCCATTCTTTCGGCTTTCTGTTGCACCTAAAAAATATTCTCGTGTGACATATCACACTCAATAAGTCTTTGTCCATTCTTCCCCTTATCGCATCATTGAAATTTTTCAATCTAGTGACATATCGTACCCAAAGTTTTTATGGTGTGATACGTCATGACCACAAAAATTTCATTTGCATGATGTTCATTCCTTGCCTCATTTCTTGTGACAGAAAATGTTTGAGGGTGTGGTGTATTGCACTAAAGAAATTTGTGGTGTGATACATCACACCATGAGAACATTTGTTCTCTCACGACATGTTGACCAATCCAATTCCAAGTCTCAAATTTTGTGCCAAGCTTCAAATTCTCCACCATGTTGCATGAATTTATCTTTCGTATGATATGGTTTGTACCACATGAATATTATCTTCATGTGATACACCATATATCACATGAAAATAAACTTCATGCAATATGCTGAATTTGCCAAGTTTTTTCCTTAAATTTTTTCGTAAGTTTTTCCTTACATCACTAAAACTTTCCCCAAGGAAAAATACCTCCCTAACGCCCTCCTTTGGCTTCTACATTGTAGTTAAGAGTCCCAAAGCCTTCAAATTTATACTTTCTCAACCTTAGGACTAACATGCTAACTTCCTTCTAGGGAACTTGCACTCAATAGAAGTGGCCATAACACCAAGAATTCAAACCTATAACCATAGATGGGTGTTATTCACAAGCTAGTCTAGATTGTTAAGGGTCCAAGACCTAAGGAACCCCTCATAACATATTTCCATTAGATATACTAACCAATTTTTCCTTCCAACTCAAAGGTCTCCAAGCCTCTAAAATTTCAAAGTTATCCAATTTAGGAACTCAACCCTGATGAGTTTTTTTAATCCTTTCCACCTAAAGCTCTTCTAGGTTTACATAGTTGTAACCCTTATCCAATACAAAACACAACACTCTTTCTAGGGTGTCAGTTTGTGTGTGTGTGTGTGTCTAATTAGTTAATGTGCCATCCAAAATTATCATATAATATATCATACATTGAAGTATAGTAGGAAAGGAAGTGATTGAATTCCCTGTCTTAAGGGTTCATAGGCATGAAAAACCAACATCAGGTATCTCTAAACCACAACCCATAAAATCATAGACTACTTGACAATTGTTTCAAATATGCATAATAATCATAGGCAAGGATAAAAAGGGTAAGATTATAGCTTACATAAAATTATCATGATGTGTAAATAACCCATTCCATTTAAACATACAATCCCTCTCCAAGATATAATCTCAGTCTATAATATTTCATAAATAGAGATTGTAGAGAGACTCTCATATAAAAATTAAACTAGAAGAAATTAATATTCATTTAAGAACATGTTGACATGGGAAAAATTACCTTTATCAACAGTAAGGGTTACCCCTGGTAAGAAGTCCCAATTATATCTCTCATAGTTTCGAATAGGGAATCCATCTGGATTTTGGCTCGATGGCCAATTTTGGTTCTAGGTTTACCGATTGTGGCTTGTTCCACCAATGAATATTTTCTAAGCTAAATAATGGAATGTATCTAATCTAAGATGCATTCTTCCAAGAGGAAAATGTAACTAGAAATCAAACATAGAACCAGACATGATCTTGTCAATGGCCTAGGAAATAGTTCACACATAAGAGAAACAAGAATACAAATAAATAACTGCAAAAACATAATAGTCTAGCATTTAAACAATCATTTACAGTTCTATTCCCATGATTTTAGACAAATATTCCCTAAGGAACCAAAATAAAAACGCAAAAAACATACATGAGAATATTCTAAAACACAAAGTACATTCTTACACAACCCAAGTGTTGAGAAAATACAAAGGAATAGTCCCCAATACGTCCAACACAAGAATAATAGTTCTTTAGAAAATAGCTTGGCCAAACAAGATTCTCCTCATTAAAAGTTTTATTAACAGTACATGAAAGATCCAAGAGCCAAAAATCCCCTTTTATCTTGGATTAAATCCCCATATTTATTGATATTCAACTTGACTCTTACCTTTCCACCTTCCCCCCTCTGAAATTTCATTTACAAACTTCTGTCCCTATTCTCTTTGTAATGATGAGAGAACAAAGACAACATAAATGTTTATAATTTAATGTATTATATGCAGTTACATTTCGAATTTGTATTTTAGTGTTGGTGGGCTATCATATATCTTGGCTATAGTGCACCTCACCCACTATGATGACTAGTTTGGACATTGTGAAACTCTTATCCCTCCAAGTTTGATATTCGACCATCATGGGATCAATAATTATTCTTCGGCTATTTCAATATGAATCCCTTTCGTTGCTCCTCTACTACTGTGTCAACTATTGTTTTTGCTGCTACTCCATCATCCTTGGTGGTAGGTTGTATTTGTGAGAGTATTGTTTCCTACTAGTAGATTGATTTAATGTGTAGTTTTTGTGCCTTCGTGGTTTTCTCCCAACACATGTTGCCTATACAAACTATTGAGTATGATATTCCTTTAACATTGGTACCTAGAATCATTCAACACACAATATATGAGTGACCATGGAATAATATTGAAATAAAATTTCAAAACAATGCATTTGAACCTATAGAAATGAAACATTAGCAAAGTGAGAGTTCATATATGCTTCCCTGAGTTTGGTTCCTAGTTCCTCTACTCTTGTTCAAAGTATTGTGTTCTTAGGGGATTTTGCCAATGTGCCAAATATTAATCCTAACAACGTAAAAAATGGTAAGGAATATCTTAAATCATATATCTTTGAAGTTGTATATCACAAACATACCTTTCTATTGGTATAAGGAATGTGTGTAGAAGGTATAAGAGTCCAAGGTTATGAACAAAATATGAAAGGAAATTTTACAAGGTCTTGTCTCAATATCAAAAAGTTAAGAATGAACTCTCCTTTGTATCAACATGGTGAGCATGAAATATCCTCTATATTGACAAGTTAAGCACAAACTCTCCTCTATATCATCACAATGAGCATGAAATCTCCTCCATGTCAGCAAGTTAAGTACAAACTCTCATCCATATTAGCACGATGAGAATGAACTCTCCTCTATATCGGCAAGTTAAGCATGAAATCTCCTCTGTATCGATAAGTTAAGAATGAAATATCCTTTGTATTGGCACAATGAGAACAATTTATCCTCTATATAGGCACGATGCATAAGAAATATCCTCTTTATAAAAAAATTCAACAATAAACTATCCTCTATATCGGCACAATGAGCACAAACTCTCCTCTTTATCAGCACGATGAGCACAAACTCTCCTCTGTATTGGCCCGATGAGCACAAAATATCCTCTACATTGTCAAGTTAAGCACAACATCTCCTCCATGTTGGCAAGCTAATCATGAAATCTTCTCTATATCAACACAATGAGCATGAAATATTATCTATATTGGTAAGTTAAGCACAAACTCTCCTCTGTATCAGCATGATGAGCATGAAAATCTGGACCCCATTCTCGCTATTTCTTTGCTCGAATTACATTATGTTAGTTCCTGTGTTATCTGTGTTTTATAGGCACTTAATTCATTCATTGGAGTCAAGGTCATATGTTAGTGGCTTAGAAATATAATCCTATGAAAACAACCAACTAATGTTAGGAGTGCTTAACACTTTTTAGGAACTAGGAGGGCCGTTTCTCCTCTTATATGTAATTCAGAGGCATAGTGAGCCTTATATATGATGGAAGTAACCCACCTGATGATATACAAAACTTTTATGATCATGATTAATCATAAAATCAAGAAGGCACAAAACATGCATAGGTATGGTATGTGCAATGAAACTATTGGAGACACAAATAGAATTAAATATAACTAAATCATAATGTATATTAAGCAAGGTAGGCTATTATTCATCAGTTATCCAATCAAGCATGGAAATATTAATCATTGGAAATGATAGGAACTTGATTGACGGGCGCAACGAAAAGGATCGGAGTTGGAGGAGAATAGGAGAGGCCTCAATATGAATGTGTCTAGATGATAGGGTCTATGTTAGTGAGGGAATGGATATCATTTTCAATATGCTTAGTGTTGATGAGGGGTTGAAATAATTATACTAGCATACAAAATACAAGAGGGGGAAATTCACTGACAAACAGTGTATCAAAAAGAGATAGATGAACCTCTTCAATAAACTATGTATCGAAGAGAAAGCAATGAACCTTGTTGATATGTTATGTATCAACAAATATGGGGGGATATATACCGATATATATCAATAGTTAGAAGTGGATAAAGCATCAGTGTATCAGTGTTCAAGGACTAATGGGTGTCAGTGTATTAACGATTGAAGAAGGATGTTAATCGATATAGCATGTATTATTGAGGTAAAGAGGATTCTTTTCAATACATGGTGTATCGTCAAAGGAAGGAGGAACCTCACCAATATATAGTGTATCGACAATGAAGAGTCTTCTTTAAAATCATTGAAATGGTAAGGTATGGAGAGTGAGAAGAGAGACTTTGTCTTTTCCATTTGCATGAGAGTGTCTAAGAAGATTTCTGGTAGGAAATTTTAGTATGGGGGGCAATTTCTTCTCTTAGAGTAATGGTGAGTAGAAGAAATTAGGGAGGTTGTTGTGAAGGAACAACAATTGGCGACACACTGGGTGAAGCCAAAATCTTTGCTATTCTTCCCTAACTTATGAGAAAAAATGTAGAAGGTCATATAATTACTTTTAAGATCATAAATTTTGGAATTAATGTAAAACAATTAACCGAAAGATTCCATTATGGTGGGATCACTGGTGATGCTTGCATGCCATCTAGTAGATATTGTTTTTTGTAAATAGAGGATAAATAATGGTGAGATTTATTTTCTTAAATTGCGTCGATGATTTAGGTTGGCATCTCTATCATGGGGCTGATATAGGTTTGGGATATGAAAATATTTTCACTAGGTGTGTATATATTATCCCTCATGTGTTTCTCCACTGACCGTGAGTGTCCATTTCCCTAATGGATTCACCACAACATAAAATACCTTTCTTCACTTCCAACGAGAATCCATAACCCCGGTGGAGATATCTACATGTCCCCTAGTTTAGACAAGATTTCTTTCCCATTCCTTCTTGTCTTATTTAGTGCATTCTTAGCATTTGGTGGATGGGGAAAGTGGTGGCCATTTTTTAGTGTGATAGAGGATGACTACCAACTATTGATGTTTACTTTGTATACTTTTTTCACCTGGATAAATAAGGTTATCCTTTTGATTTTCTTCCTTTAGACTTTGACACTTCACCTTTCATGCCAACAAATACTTTGTGTGTGGATGGTTCCCCTCTTACATAGTATCTTCTCACTAGCCAACATATAAGAAGACCATTTATTAATCACTTCATTAATTCATGGTCTAAATACCATCACAAGATTCCAAGATAGTTCTTATTCATGCTCAATAGAAACCCCTATTTCAACTCATGAGATAGGAAAGAGATGCAAGATATTTTCATGTCATTAAATATAATCAGGAAATTTAATACAAAGAGAATTTAAAGAATGAAACACCTCTAGGGAAAAAAATGATGAGGAATGAAAGAGAGGAGTTGTATTTAGAATGATAAGACAAACTCAGTCCAAAACCTACTACAACTAAAAAATGAAAATGATGATTAAAGATATGCAGTCAACAAGGAAGAGTATATTGAAGAATAAATCAAAATGTTAGTGTTTCTAGTAGATTTAAGAATGTTCATGCATCCTAACACAACAAGTAGTTTTACAGCCTCTTGAAAATACCAATCCCTATGAAATCATATCATTTCATTTAGATGGGCTTTGGTGTTAGTGTTGGCTAAGAATTGCATCTCTCATCATGATTTTCTGAAAAATACCAACTCATATTTGCATCCTTTTTCGTCATGGAGTAAGGAATGGAAAGATATTTCATTTGTTACCCATCATATGTTTTTCTTCAGTTGTTCATGATCTTTTCTCATTCTCTACATCTTCCAAATCTAAAACTTATTTTGTAGTTTGGCATGCTCATCTCCCCACTAGTTCAAAGATGGGGTATGATATTGATTATGCACTTATATCTACATGGACAAACCGTTCAAGGCATAATATTGATTTCAACCCAAAATTATTAGAAGAGACTCAAAACATTCATGTGTAGAGAATTTAAAGGTAGAATCCCAAAAACAAGTTCACAAATAAATTTCCTAGGTGACATGTCTCATGATCATGTCAAATTTTATGAATCCATTTTTCTTCCTCAAGCCATGTCCTTCTTTTCAAGAGAGAACAAAACTCCACGATTGAGATCTGCGTATATGTGAAAAATAAATAACATCAATAAAACTAGTGACTATTGGTGCAAATTGCTTTATTATCCATTTTCAAACATAAATGTTTAACCAATTAGCAAAACTAACTAAAAGCAATGTTGACTAAGATAATTTCCTTCCTAAAAAACATGTTCATAGAGATCTCATAACATAAAATGAAACTGAAGCATGTATCCAGGATAGCATGGAACACTAAATCAAAATATGAATCTTCAAATATTGGGATGCAAGAAGTCAAATCTTGAATCTTACCAAAAAAAATTTCCAAAATCCTGGTAGAAAGGCGGAGTCAACTTAGCTTGGATGCTCGTCTATTGAGTGGAAGCTCCCTTTCAGGTAGCAAATGAATATGGTTGTGATGACCACTAGTTCTGCCCTAAAGTATTGCATTTGAGAGTCATTTTGTTGATCTTCATATTAGAGGTTAGAGTTCCTTGTTCTTGAGTCATAATGTTCTTTCTCGAGAAACAAAATGTGCAGTGTATTGTATGATTCATGCTTCACGTACTTGGATAATTTTTGAAATATTATTCTCACTGAGCCTTCCCAAAATATTGTAGATTGGTGCCTTGAAGAGCTTCATTGAAAGTTTCATTACTTTCCTTATATGTAACTACTCATTAAATGGTTGGAAATTCCCATTCCAAAAGAAACAGAAACATCATGATGAAAAACCCCTAGTGAGATCAAGATGAAGTAAAATATACCAATGAACTTCATCAAAAAACTAAAATAATAACATATCAAGGGAAGACCAAATAAAAACCATTTAGTCAATCCAAGTCAAAATATTGCATCAAATTGTTTGAAGTGTACAGAAATAGAATGGGAAATCATATCAATAAGGTTAAATATGAGTTAAAGGAAGCTTCAAAAGATACCTTCAAAGTTCAATAAGCATGAAAACATTGTAAGTCAAGATACAAAATTCATTAAAGGAATCCATCTGATCTAAAAAATACTATGTAGGTCTTTTGAGATCTAGTTTTTTAGATATTGATCTTTACAATGACAATGTTTTGAGAAAAATTCACCCTTAGAATGGACCATGTATGATGATAAAAAGATGAGATACTTGATCTCACAATACCAAAGAACAAATTTTTATCTTTTCACCCAAGATGATAGGTAGAGTATTTGACCTCAAAATTTAGACTTAGAAGATTCTGGTGCAACAAACAACATTAAAGTGTTTGTGTGTATGTACTCTACAACCCTCAATATTTCCAAGATACTCAAAATAGTCAAAGGAAAACTAGAAATTGATGTTCTATTACTTGAGGTAAATGCTAGAGATGAAATACATTGTTTCTTTTCCCAATAAATGAAAAAATGTTTTAAGGTTGGGAAAGGGATAAATGTACCAAGATTCTCAAGCACACCCTCTTCATATAGCAACAAACAGTGCAATAATGTTACCAAATAGATATCATTATGAAAGAGTAACTTAAGGTATTGGGATTATAATCCGCTATAAAATTTTGAATTTATTTTAAACAAATCGATGATGTACCTTATATATTCTCAAAATTAGCTCATCATGACGTGATTAAATCTATAGAAAGACATACCTTTTGAGAATTTTTGTAACCATATTTTAGCTCACCAGTATTTTCTTTGAGAAACAAGAAAATGGACCCAAGATACCATCACATCGATCCATTGGTACATAATATTTTGTAAGAAACATAGCCATTGAAAGATTCATTAATAGGGATTTCACAACAAATGTAGATTATGAAAAGCAAGGCCATGAACAAACAATATGATTCCTTTCACAAGGATTTAGTGACATTTCTCCAATGATGTCACGAAGAAACTCCAATCTATCGATTGAAAATATTTTCAATCAAGGATTCTTTCAGCTAGGTTTCCACCTTCCCCAAACTCCAAAGTATTCTACAACAAATTCTTTTTTAGCATCTCAAGATCATAATTTTTCTAGCTGTCAACGTTTGAATGCTATTAGAGTAGATGAATGTTTTAGTTGAACTTATCAAAGAATTTTTGCACATGGTTTCCTCATGAAGATGAATGAAAACAAATGTTAATCCAAACTTAGTTAAACAATAGAATAAAATGCATCAATTGAAAGATTAAATCTTTTGTGGAAAAAGAAACTAGTACTAAAGAAAGCCATCTTTAGCTGCAAACTAAACTAATACAAATTGGTGGTTTTTATTGAATAAAACAAAGATAAACCAAAATCTATGTTATATAAGAAGAAAGGGAAGAAAACTTCTAAACTATGCAAGCAGAAAGGAAACAAAATAACCATGCTACTCCTATTCCTAGTCTATCGTACATTGGCTGAAAAATGGCTATGTAGCCATTTAAGAAAATCCAAACCTACAACCATTTAAGAAAATCCAAACCTACAACCACATGTTCATAAAAAATAAATAGCAGAAAATGGAGTAGTGAGATATCAAAGATAGGAAGAATTGACTCAATCAAATCTCTACCTAGCATGTTAAATTTTGTAGTGTTTTCATTCATGATAAATGTAGACATGTTGGATTCCTACAACCATGCTACAATTCCATCAAAAAATTTACATTGATCATCATAAAAGCATTGGAAGGAATTTGAAAATGAGAGAAATACCTGATGATACCCATAAATCAAATTTGCATGCCATGTACCTTGTGGAAGAGTCTCAGTATGACTGTTGTCATTCATTCCAAAGGTCAAAGAATGATAATGAGAAACTGACATAACCATTGGCCAAAACAGAAGTGCCTCATTATCTAGGAAAGTCTCCCTAGACTCACATTTTATATAACCTGCAAGTTTAGAGGAGAGATGATATATTCTAGTTCGAGGGAAACATTGAGAAAAAGATGACTTTGAGACTTCTCCTATAAAATCATAAAAATCATGTGAGGAGTGTTGGAGTATTGAGATATAATCCAAGGACAAGTGATGCATCTACCCCTGAAGATTGACATGTGATTCTAGAGCAGATCTAGGTGACAATGTTTCTCGGTTCAACTCAATGTTTCCTATGTCTTGCATGGTGATGGGTTGTTCATTTGATATGATTTCTTCATGGGGATATGAAAACTTGTTGTGCTCTTCATGCCTTGTCTCTTCTATCATTAACATATGTTCATTGAGATAAAAAAATTCAGATTTCACAATATCAATGAATGCTATATTATTTCTCAGTACATTCAATTCCAGAACAGAAAAATAGTCATCGAAAAAATGGTTATCGTGATCAAATAGTGATTCAACATGTTCCATAAATTTGAATTGCAAAGGAATTTCAACATTTTGCATCCTTGGTGGATTATCATTAAAAGTGAGTCTTTGATCAATCAAATATGGGAAATATTCTTGCTTTAGTTTATCATTCAATATCTTATCATTGAAAGAGTAATGTAAATATTGCAATGCATGATAAGTAGGTAGGTGCTCATGTGGGTGATTCTCATCAAACATATTTGTATAAAGAGAATTAGTATCTTCAAATTCTAAAAATGAAAGGATTTTCTCGATGAGATATTTGTTACAGACCAAAGTATATTCATTATTCTCTAAAGGGGAGATAATAGATGGTTCCCACTCTGGGTCTAAGGGGTTTAGTATTTATGGTGAAGATTCCCCCAAAGTTGAGACATAGTGTTGATTAGAGATCATGTACCCCCCATCATTCATTACCAAGTCATGATTTTTTCATGAAGGGTATAGTTGTTACTTTTCCCAATAATAAATTATCATTCAAATCTATAGCATCTCGGTGAATTGATTCTTCATTCAATATATATTTGACTTCATTTATTGAAATTGTTTCCCCATATGGTTCTTCGAAATCATATTGTAGAGTATCATATGTCTAAGGATAGGATTGGATGGTCTGTAGGTTTGAAAGAATTTCTTTGGGATAGGAGGTGTCTGAATGTTCATCGTGCATATTTGAATCTTTTGAATGAGAATTTTTTTTTATTCAAATCATATCCTTCAAAAATAGAGATGAGATATGAAAACCAATCAAATATTTATTGGCATGAGAGTTTGTCATTTTCAGGAAATCTACAATAAATATTCATGACTCTTTGAAAGAAGTCATCCAAAAATTCATTTCTGAGCCTACATATTTCTTCAAGTTCATTTAAGAGTTCATCATAAACATAATATAAATGATCAATGATAAATACTTGCATGAATTATTTCCATCTATGTATCGATTTCATTGGTAAAGTCCTAAACTAGGCTTTGATTTGTCCTTCAAATGTGATGATAAATAATCAACAAATTTCATTGTCCCAAACAATCTTAATATTTTTTCAAGTGATGTTAAACTGATAGAGATGTGTGAATGCATAGACATTCCCTTCACCATTGAATTTTGAGTATGGCAAGAGATTAACTATCTCGATTGAGATTCCCCCGGTGGGTCTTAGAAGACTTAAAGGGTTATCCCATAGAAATATATGGAGAGGATCCATGGGTTAATTAAAACAATTTAATGAAATGAATCCACATGGGTAGGCTTGTCATCCAAACCTCCTTCCAATTCCAATTTCATTGTTGCAGGTAAAATTCCCTTTTTCAACAATAGGGGTTAAACCCAGTAAGAAGTCCCAGTTATATTTCTCACCATTTTGAATAGGGAACCCATCCGGATTTTGGCTCAGCATACATTTTTGGTTTTGGATTTACCGGTTGTGGCCTAATCCATTGATGAAGGTTTTCTAAGCTAAATAATGGAATGTATCTAATCTAAGATGCATGAATATGGACAGAAAAGGAAACTAGAAAGAAAACAGAGAACTAGATGTGCTGCTATCAATGGCCTGGGAAATAGTTCACACAAAACAAAAACAAGAATACAAATAAATAACTGAAAACACAAAATAGTATCGCATTTAAAAAATCATTTGCAGTTCTATGCCCATGAATTTAGGAAAATATTCCTTGAAGAACCAAAATACGAATGCAACAAACATACATGATAATAGTCTATAATATAATGTACATTCTTACAAAACCCAAGTGATGAGAAAATGCAAAGGAATAGTCCCCACTATGTCCAACACAAGAATCATGTTTCTTCATAAAATAACTTGGCCAAATAAGATTCTCCTCATTAAAAGTTCAGTAATAGTACATGAAAGCTCCAAGAGCCAAAAGTTGTCCTTTCTCTCAGATAAAATCCTTGTATTTATTGATATTAAACTTGACTCTTGGCTTTCCAACTCCCCCCCATAACCTTTCATTTACAAAATTTTGTTCTTATTCTCTTTGTAATGATGAAAGAACAAGGATAACATAAATGTTTATAATTTAATGTATTGTATGAAATTACATTTTGAATTCGTATTTTAGTACTGGTGGGCCATCATATATCTTGGCTATAGTGCACCTCACATATCGTGATGACCGGTCTAATCATTGGGAAACTCTTATCCCTCCAAGTTTGATATTCGACCATGATGGGATTC
>JASDQU010502789.1:14566-29961 GCA_032191745.1 Picea mariana | reverse complement strand
TTTTGGAAACACTATGCGAAGATTCTCCAGCCCATGTTGCTCAGTTTTCCTAGTTCTAAGGGTTAGTGATTAGGAAGTAGGGTAGCCCAAGCGGCACCCTCATTATATATTTTATATTTTCCATGTAATCCAGGTTGGTTGGAAAATTTGGTAGATGATAGTTATTGTAAGTAATATGAAGTTTTGACCAGAATTTAATGCAAAGGTCCTGTGACTTGATGAAAAGATTCTAGTTGTAACAGTTGGATGTGTTGTGCTTCTTTCTTTGCATATGTGCTTTCTTGTTATATTTATTTCATATCTCTTTTTGCATATTTCGGAACAAATTATCGAACCTGCAGATTTGTTGTACAGTGCCCCTTGTTCGCGCCACTTAGAAAAAATGTTTTCCTCTAAAGCTAACTCTGAATTTGTCCACAGTGGCGCTCTTGAGTTACTTCCTGTAATTTCTCCTGCCACACATTACGGTTTTACACTGAAGGTTGTTGCTCTCCTAGCCTTATCCTCTCAATTCCAGTCACTGAGTCATTTGTCCTATCTCTTCCTCAGATCGACCCCATAGCCCAAGTCTTACCTTCCTGCGCCAATATAACCAGAACCCATTTTATCATAGGTGTTAAATCTAGCCATTGTTTTCAAGGTCATATCCTGCGCGGAGACCGCGCCATTTCTGAGAGATCCCTCTCCAGATCAGAAAGGCTAGTTTCGAGTCTCAAAGTTGGTTGAAAAAATTACCTTCATCGTCTGTTTATCATCCAAACGGATTTACGGAGTGCTAACAAATCATATATGTTCGATTGTGTAATATGATAATAGGTTATTTATAGGAGTTTATGAAGTGAATTTAGGGGATAATAAATAAGGTAAATAACATTTTAAAGGTATATAATGTGTATGTTATAGTAATGGATAAATATAGTGTGTGATTTAGACAAAGAGTTGGTGTGGAGTTAAGTACGCATAAGATAAGATAATGGTGGTATATATAGGATAAAACAAAAGTATATAAATAGATGATGATGAGGATATATGATCATCAGTATCTGGTAGTATTGAATAAATATATAATGCAAGTATATAAGTTTCAAATAAAATGGGAGTGATAAATATGGTAATATGGAGCTCAGAGATGGATAGGCCGAAAAAGAGAATAAGACATATGACAAATAATAAATAATGGTTATAGAAAATGAAGTATTAGGACAAATATATAATTAGGGTTGTGAAATAAAGACAACATATGGACATATGGGATGAGTAAATAAGTACATTGTTTGAGGAATAGAAGGTGTAAATGTATAAATGAAAATGGATTTAAATGATGTATAATAATAATAATAATAATAATAAAGGTAATAAGAACAATATTATATGAATAAGTAAGCAATACATTAGTTATTAATATAGAGGTGGATTAATGAGAGGCAAGTAAGTAGGAGTGGGCATGATAAGTATGGTTAGAATGTATAAGAGAGAGAGAGCAAAAAGGTATAATGTGTCAAGGAAGATGCAAAGTGCATACAATAAAGTATAGTAGATAAATAGCATATATAAATACATAATGGGTCGTAAGTGAGAGGAATGAATTTGGAAAGTTCTAACGATGCACCCAGGAAGGAATATATACTAGTGTCAACAAGTATCATGTATATATGATACATCAAGATCATCCCTCACTTTTTTGACCACCTCAGGAATATGTTTTCCCAAATGTTGGGTGTATGTAATGCCACCTTTTGACTTAGACAACTAGAATTACTTAAGGCCTAATCATATTTATTTTCTATTCACTATGAAACTATTAATGATACACTTGAACTTTTAAGACATATGAACCTATGTGAATGTCAATTCTATGAATGTTTAACGTTATTTGAGTTATGATGGATATTATGCAATCTATTTCTAACTTGAAAATTTTGACATTTAAAGTTGTTGGTATGTGGATACTGAATTGAGATTATGATTAAATGCATTTACATGATGATAATGCATGGATATGTATGGGTTTGTGTTATAGACTAATATGCAGGTTAATAGGCTATGAAATAACCAAAGAATAATGATGATAAAAGGTTGATGTCGTGAACATCAACCAGGAAACAGTATGGTATGAATCTTGTATGTGAAATTATATTGGTTCAAATGCCTTGCTATGATTTGTGGACAAGTGCATATTTTTTAGGTGGCGAGACTGCCTAAAACTGAATATACAATGACAAAATTCCCAACAACACAGTCCCATTGTATGTTCCATGGTAGGGTGTGGACCCTAGTCCTATTAAGACGGGTGAAGGCAATTCCCACCATGTATCCTCTGAAACTTGGAGTCATGGGAGGGTGGTGTTAGCTCACGCTCCCCTAGACGTGTGATGATGACTGTTAGTTTCCTGTTGGGGAAGCTTGGTCAAGAGAGTTGACACTTCCGCTTACAGGCTCTATTTGAAGTTAGGTCAATATAGTTGACGCTCCAAGATAGTCTAATAGAGGAAGGATAGGGATGGAAGATGGAAGTAAGTTAGGGAGGAATGATGAATAGAAGTAGTTGAGAGTGTGTGGGGTTTTTGCCTTATAGTAAAATTTATTGTTTTCCCTCTTTTGAAAAGAAAATATGTATATATGTATATTTATAAATTCTTAATTGAACTACAATTATCTAAATGAATGTTGTTTGTGCTAAATTATTATAATTGAGGGATTTTGCGAACATTTTAAATGGTTTACTATCTTTTATGAAATGAATGGTCTTGTTGATTGGATTGGATTCATACAAGAATTACTATAGGTGTGATAATTATTGTCATTAGTACATGTGTGAGTCGTGTATGTGCTAGCTACACATGCATTCCTTGCACATGTACACTATTATGTATAAGTGTTTTTAAACTGATGATGTTGTTTATTTGATGTGGATGTATGAACCATGTGTCATTACCCTTGTATTGTAAATTACTTTAACTTCAGGACGAAGTTTCTTGAAGGGTGGGTGTATGTAACAACCCTAATTAATTATTTAATTAGCATGGTTGATAAATATTAATTTAATTAATTATTAAAATAAATTTATTGAGTCTTTATTATAATATTACTAAAATTGGTAGTTGAAGTAATTAATGGGAGGGATAAGGTGGTTGAGGAATTAATGGGGGATAAGGTGGTTGGAGAATTGAATGAGGGAGAGGGATTCGAGGGAGAAGGATAAGGAAGAGGGGAGAGGACTTGGAGAAGGATATTTTTGTTGTTTGGTTTTGGGAAGTGAAATTGGGGAAGAAGGAGGAGGAATAAATTCTGAAAGGAGGAGTTTTAGTGAACAATTTGGTTTTTGGGAACTCTCTCTGGGACATTGTTGTTGCTAGAAATTTTGGGCTTGAGGGCCAGGAAACCGCAAGGATTTCTGGAGCTAGAGAGCTGAAGAGGTTGTTCCTAGTTGGCTGGGAGGTTAATAATCATTTTGGGCAGTTGGGCAGGATCTTCAACAACCAAGAAAGGGCTAAATCAACTAAGCTTTAGGTTGAGGTAGATACTTTATGCATTTTTTGTTGTCATTATATTGTTGTTGATTTTTATGATGTTAGTATGTTGTTATTTCTATGTTGTTAGCATGTTGTTGTTATTAGCTTGTTGTGTTGTTTCTATGTTGTTAGTATGCTCTTGTTATTAGCTTGTTGTTGATTATCATGATGTTGTCAATTATTATGTTGGTAGAAATAAAATCAAGAAAGGAAATTCTAAACTAAGTTGCAGCAATTAAAGTAGTAGATTAGAAAGTATTTATTTATATGAGGCTCTATAATTCAGGCCTTACACTAAACATAGTGCAACCTGGAGAGAATGAATTTTCCCTAGGGAATGATTGTCTGGAACATTTCCTAAGGAAATGATTTTCCTGCACCAACCTCCAAAATGGACCATTTTTCAAAACTGCTCACAACTATGAACTTCAAAATAATGACTATCCAGCAAGGCGAACCATTCTACTTCACCACTACTGAAAGTGACTGCCAAGAAGAATGATTTCCCTAGACCATTCCCCCACACTGGTCACAAGGGGAATCATTTTTTATGGTACATCATCAATCTATCAGGCAATTTTCATTACAAAAATGATTGTCCGATCTGGACCAGTTTCCGAACTGGAAAATGCTTGTCCTTGAGAAAATCTCAAACCACTTTCCAAAATGGAAAGGAACTGCCTATTCTGGACCATTTTCCAAAATGGAAAATGATTGTCCATAAATGAATGATATATCAGTGCTCCCTCCCAACCTGGAGAGCCATATCTTCTCTTTCATCTAAGGGAGTTATCTCCATGATCCCCAACTTGTCGCATAAGTATGCAAACTTTATCCTGGACAAAGGCTTTGTCAAAATATTTGGTGTCTTCTCATCTGTGGAGATATACTGGAGCTTCACTTCTCCTTCCTGGACTTTATCTCGAATAGAGTAGTATTTGATCTCAATGTGTTTCGACCGTTCATGAAACACTAGTTGTTCGGATAGCCTTATACAACTCGGATTGTCACAGTATGTTATGGTCGAATCTGGAACCTGATCAAATAATCCAGAAATCAGCTTTCTCAACCATACTTCTTATGTGCATGCCTCACATGTTGGGATATATTATGCTTCTATTGTGCTGATTGCGACAGAATTTTGTTTCCTACTGCCCCAAGATATCATAGCGGAGCCTAAGCTAAAACACATCCCTGAAGTACTCATTTTGTCTTCTGCACTCTCTGCCCAATCTGACTCTATGAATCCATGAAGTTGTATATCACTCGATAAGGTATATCGTAAACCATAGTTTAGAATCCCATGAATATATCTTAGAACATGCTTTGCAGCTATCCAATGCTCATGTCTGGGTTCCACTAGGAACTGGCTTAGAGTGTTTACAACAAAGAAAATATATGGTTGAGTATTCACTAAATACATCAATGACCCAATCAATTGTCGATATAGGAACGAGTCTGCTGGATCAGAATCTGAGTCTCTTAGTTTTCTTATATATGTGGTCATAGGAGTGTCCATGGATTTGCAATTCATCATTCCAAACTTCTGAAGTATATTCACTGCGTACTCTCCTTGTGCAAGGAATACTTCACCATGTTTCTGCCATATTTCTAGTCCCAAGTAATAATGCATGAGACCAAGATCTTTCATATCGAACTCAGAAGCTAGTTCCTTCTTACACTGGGTGATGAGAGACTCTTCACCTGTCAAGAATAAATCGTCAACATATAGCAGTAGAATCACATGTGCATTGTTCACGACTTTTTAGTAGAGATTTGGATCTGCATGACTCTTGGAGAAACCAAGTCTTATTAAGTAGTTGTCTATTCTAGCATACCAAGCTCTTGGAGCTTGCTTGAGTCCATACAGGGCTTTCTTTAATCTGCAAACACGAGTGTCTCTAGAATGTACTTCAAATCCTTTAGGTTGTTCAATGTATACTTCTTCTTCGATTGCTCCATTTAGAAAAGTTGTCTTTACATCCATCTGATGTAAACTCCATCCCATGGAATAAACAAGATACATAATGGCTCTAATAGAAGTATATCTGGAAACAGGAGAAAATGTCTCGTCATAGTCTTCTCCCTCCTTCTGGGAGAACCCTCTAGCTACGTACCTTGCTTTGTATTTGTCCATGCTTCCTTCTGCTGCATGTTTGATCTTATAGACCCATTTTGAAGTTACAATTGATTTTTCTTTGGGTCTAGGCATAATTTCACATACATCATTTTTCATGATGGACTGGTGTTCTTCTGTCATGGCTTCTTTCCATTTTTTCTTCTGAGATGCCTCCTCAAATGTGGTGGGTTCTTCATTTAGAAGTTGTGTCATACATGTTGCATAACTGGAGAATCTTTTGGGATTTTTTTCTTTTTTTGAAGGTGCCACTTGGGGATTTGATTCTTTTTTCCTCTTGTAGAGTAGCTTCAAGCCAAGCTAGATGTTTCCTAGTTTTGGGTACAATGATTGATTCAATAGGTTCACATGGTTGCATCGGATGATCAACTTGTTATGTTTCTTCATTCTCACTTTCTAGAAGACATGTGCTTTCTTCTTTAGGCTCTTCATACTCTTGTTCTTCTATAGTTTCTTCTATGGATTTCTTGAAATCCATCTTTTCATTGAAGGTTACGTCTCTGCTAACTTCAACCTTATGTTGTTCCGGGATATAGATTTTATAGGCTTTGGATGATTCATTGTATCCCACAAATATGCTCTTCTTTCGTGAGGGTTCTAATTTCTTCCTTTTATCCTTATGGATGTGAATGTAAATAGGGCATCCAAAGATTCTTAAGTGTTACACATTAGGTTTCTTTCCTGAGAAAGCTTCTTCTGGAGTCATATCCTTCAATATGCGATGGGGACTTATGTTCTAAATATATATTGTTTTCATGGCTTCTTCTCCCCACAAATACATAGATAAACCTTGATCATTCATTAGTTCCTTCATAGTTTCTTCAATAGATATGTTCTTCCTTTCTGCTACACCATTTTATTGAGGATTATGAGGAACAGTTAACTCCCTCCTAACCCCTAACGATTTGAAAAAGGCAAAAAATTACTTGGATGTGTATTCTCCTTCATTATCTGTTCTCAAGGTCATGATTTTCTTGTTTGTGAGGTTCTCTATCTCTTCTTTGAATTCTTGAAACTTGCTAAAAACTTCGTCCTTTGTCTTCAAGAGATATAACCAAGTCTTTCTTGAGTAATCATCTATGAATATTACATAGTAAATAGAACCTCCTAGATATTTGACTAGCATCAGACCACAAACATCCGAATGTATTAGATCTAGGATCTCCTTAGATCTGTTATTGTTGCTTGAGAATGGTTTCTTAACATTCTTACCAAGAGCACATCCTTTGCAAATTCCTTCATGTGTAGATTGTAGTTCTGGTATTCCTTCAACGATTTTTTCGAGGAAAGGTAATGCTTGATAGTTTATATGAGAATACCTTCTATGCCAAAGTTCATTGGGATTGACTTCATAGTGTACAAGAGATTCATCATTGTGTTCTAGTAGTTTGTATAGTCTTCCTTCACGGGTTCCAATAACTCTAGCATTCTCTATGTTGGAGTCTCTAGACCAAGATAATACTTTTCCATCTACAAAAGCTATTATGTTTCCTTTGTCTTCTAGGCAGGATATGGATACAAGATTCTTTTNGTAGATATAAGACATTTCTCAAATGAACATTGTTACATGTTTTCATTTTGATGGTGGCTTGACCAATTCCTTCGACTGGATAGGTGTTCTTATCTCCAAGTTCTACCTTGTAGGATGTCCTCTTTTCATTCAAATTAGAGAGTCTGACTTGGTCTCATGTCATATGTCTGGAAGCTCCACTGTCAATTATCCACATGTCATCTTCAAGAGTTCCTATGAGAGCTAAATAGTGTAGATGATTCATCTTTTCATTCATGATTTCTGTTGACTAATAACTGGTCAAACTTTGAATTTGACCCAAAATCTCAACCTTGATGTTTTTTCCTTCTGAGAGTGCCCAGAGGTACGCTAGACTAAGACACACTAAAATATCTTCTCCTTGAGTAAGGTGTTTCATCATAAGGTGTTTTTGAAATTGCACCTGCTAGTAACCTTAGCGGCAGTGCTTCAGTAACTGCACCTGCTAGAAACCCTAGCGAGAGTTCTTCAATGAGCTTGATAACCTTATGGCTTAGATTCCTTCTAGTGGTTAGACTAAATGAAGGAGGTGTGGGCCCATAACCTGTTAGAAAAGTGGGTGTGCTCTTTTACCCATAGACAATATAGCAATATTGTCACCCAACCATAGGCACGAATGCCACTCACGAGCACCTTGACCTTGACAGAGAGAGGAATTTCGGTAGAATTCAATAGCCAACCAAGGCTAATGCACCAAGCAAAGATAACCAAGATTGATCAAAAATTCCAACCCAGAAAGACCAAAATTACAGGTTTTGGTAACTACAGTTGTAGTTGCTCCCCAGACTTATGCACTACTGGATATCTGCAGTTGCGACTTGTGTGTATCAAAAGAGCTCTGGCGCCTTATATTTATACTACTCTTTCCAGGATGTCTGGGTCGACTTCTCTTTCTGGAGGCTAAAGACTCAATATAAAATATTCTCTTTAGCTGACTTTACTTCTAGGGTTATGTCCAAGTCTTTTAGGGTTCTTCTTGCTTCCTAGAATATTCTAATCTCATCAAAGGTCACAAGTGGAGGTTAATACCTCATGTAGCTACCATAACATCAATAGTTATTGCATCCATACACTTACCCCTTGAGGATGTTGTCAAAATCTAAATTGGGTGTCTTCATGACCTCACTTTTAAAAATCTGACCAAGTTTCACCTTAATCTGAGCTTCAGGCTGCTAGATACAACCTGTTGAAGTTTAAGGCCTAGTTATATTTTTATCCTTGAATGCTACAGGAATCTTCTACGTCCTTCTTTACACTTTCATGTACCTAGAAACTTAATTAAACTCTATTAATGTCTTATATGGTTCAAGATATTTTTGTGGACTACTCTTGTACCCCAATCTGACATCTGAGTAGGAAGTTATGGCCTCTGGAGTGAATAGATACCCAAAATTTTACCTTGCATTGTTTGGCCTATAACTTCCTCATCCTAGCTCTGTTTGATGAACGGTTTACATTGTTAGAAAGAACTCTCATAGCTCTTTTATTTGAGCTAAAAATATAAATTGTGCCTTCATACACTCCGTTCTTGTGGTTTTTGAGTACCTAAATATGTCGTTTAGGCCTTCAAAAATTGCCTACAAGTTCATGACCTGCAAAACACTGTAATTTTCTAAGAAAATTAATTGATTTCTTCTGACATGCGAATTGTTTTGACATTTTGGGTCCACTTCAAATCCTAAGATGATGCCCTGTCAGCCTCCTGAATTGCCTCGTCATCCTTCTCTTCCTTCCTATCGTTTTCCTCTATCTCTCTTTCCTTTACGAAAGCCTGAAATTCAATAAAATACTGACATTTTACGAACACACATGCCCAATTGGCACATTTTTTTACCATGGATGGTACAAGGGGTCCCACCTTGACTTTAAAAGTCCCACATGGCACCTTTTTATTGATCACAATGATGGGCGAGTCCCATCCTGCACCTTTTCCTTGGTGCGTGTGAACTTACATGTTACCCCAGATCCAATGGCTAAGATTGAGCGAGGTTTCCCAAAAAGTTCACAATGTTTAACAACCCCTTCGATTTGGACAATGGTTTCCCCATACTATGCGACACGGTCTAAGCGATGTTGCATGGTACAAGGGCCAAAAGTCAAAACGCTTCGGCCCCATGCGACGGTGGTTTATGGTATCGACTAAACCACCCACGCACATAGTTTCCACATCACCTACCACCATCCCACCTGCTGCCACTATACACTTTCCACTATGGCACTCCAAGTCACCTTTTCCACGTCACTGCCACATCATGTTGATGTCATATATAGAAAAATACCCTAATTTTTCCAATTTTTGAATTTCTCCAAAATTCTCAACAATGCATAATTCAAAATTCTTTTGGCAACAGCCATGGAACTCCGTAGTTAATATTTTTACGGCCAATTTTGGTCCAGGCATACCAATTTGGCCTCTGCGTGCAAAATTCACTCTTCCACTTTGAATTATCCATGCATTGCACTGCAAAAATTGGGGTTTTTTTCTAATTTCACCCAATTTCACTCAATTTCACCATGGTTGTATGCAACTTCCAAAATTCGTAATTCAACCAATTACAGTTCCAAAAATGCCCAGACTGAGATTAAAATTGGGGATTTTTAATCCCTAGGATAAATTTTCTCAATTATTCGTCAAATTTCCTCAATTTCACTATAGTAATTTCGACAAACATGTTGCAAACATCCCTTTCAAATATTTTGTCGAACAATTTGCATGCGGACTCTGCAAACTCAACTTTAGCGCTCTATCTATGGCCCATACAGGCTCAGTCTTGAACTTGTGGCTCTGATACCACATTGTAGCATCCATCGCTACTACAAACTCGCCAAATACAGCTCTAATACCACATTGTAACATCCCCACTACTAGCAAATCAATAAAATTTTGCTATGATACCACGTAGCATCATTCCCAATCTCAAGTTGGGAAATGCCCCACGAAATTACCAACTCTGATACCATTAATTTAAATAAAAAATTCCATTCATATACACAGGATTATACAAACTACAACAAATGTATGCATGCATAATAATACGTGAAAAAACCATAACATAATACACAATTATACATAGAGTAATTAAAAATATACAGAAGACACTTATCTTATGTGGAAATCCACCAACTGCATCCAGACCTCAGACATTCCTCCCAGCCATAGAGTATGCTACTCATAAACTCTCAACGACAGGTCACCCTGAAGTTGGGGATAAAACTCTGCCAGGGAAAAGGAATCCTAATCCAAGCTAAGTTTTGTCAACAACAGAAATACTCAGACTATGGTACCGATGTTGGCACAAGGGCAGACCCAGGGTTCAACGCTACAACAACACACCAACAAAACCCTAACTACCAACCCTTTCAACAACACCTGCGAAGTAGATGAAGTCTCACCCGAGGTAGAAGCAGGGGTGGTTGTAGGACTCAGATGTCTATAATCTTAGCTAGGACACAGATTTGTGATTCTAACGCTTAATAGAGCACTTAGCAATTAACCTTCATCAATATTCAGTTCTTAGTAACAGTGCAGATGTACCCTAATTACAGAGTATCGCAGTATGCAACCAGATCCATCATCTAATAACACTTAACATAACAATAACATATTAAATCTAACAGATTCAAGCACTAAGCACATCTACATAGGTCTGATCTAGCATTCATTCACATGATTAGGCACAAAGCAACATCAAATATATCTAACATGTATCACATAGAAACACATCGATGCATCGCACAAAGCAGAGCAACACAGCATGTACGTGGTTCACCCCCACCCTGTGGCTACGTCCACCAACTCTTCTTCTTTATTAATGTCTTCAATCGGTTACAACACACAGTCATCAAAAACCCTCCTGTGCACAGGACAGAAGATCTACGCAGCTCGCTAGATCCTTCTTCCTTGCGTTGTAGCACAAAGCCTTCTATAATATCTATAATAACTTGCACTTAGCTCTGTAACCCTTCTACAATCATGCACAGAGTGTAAATTCTAACCTTGTACAATATCTACTGCAAACTGATATTCATAAAAGAATAGAAAAGATACAATGGCAAATACAAACATTACATAGAGATTTTTCACCTGGAAACCCAAACCGGGAAAACCAGCATATATTATATTCATACATTGTTTTATATTGTTTACAATACAATATACATATAGGAGCCAGTGGCATCCAAAACCCTAACCCAATGACCTGGATTAGTCCAAACCCTAATTCCTTAACCGGAAATAGAAAACCATCGGCAAAAAAAACATGTGCCGAAAAACCACCTAATATCATGTGGTCTCAGAAATATGTCATCCTGGTAATATGTCGTCCCGGAAATATGTCGGCCCGGAAAAAAAAAATCGGGGGCGATGCTCCCGAACCCCTGCGCGGGGGGCTCCGCCCCCCTCTAACCCCCCTGCACACCCGTCGCAGGCGCTCAGACACTACTACTCGTGCAAAGAATATAACACATACCCAACACAGAGCACTACTAGCACTTAGCTTACATCACATAGATAGGCTACCATCCCCTACTTACTTCGCCTAGACATCTATTTATACATACAAAAGTGGGCCTAAGCGTGGGTGAACCCACGGGCCTACATCCCTTTCCCATTACATTGTCCCAAAACCCAAAAAGGGGCCCGAAAGTAGGCCGGGATCCCATGATCTCTACTTCATCTGGCACTCCATCTTCAACAGGCTATTGAAGTCCCAAAAACGGTCAAATATGACCAAGTGTTCCTCAAAACTTGGTCAAGGGCCAACAGGCCAACAACACTCACCTATGACTCATCTCGAGTCACTCTGGTCTGAGCAATTCCACTTTGAACACCTTGAGCTTGGCTCGAGCTGCTTCGATCTGTTGTAGTGATACTGCTTCTTTCTCAGTGAACTCCTGAATAAGTGCACCATTGACTAGTCCTTCGAGGCGTTGTTCTACTATACTCACAACCTGTTCAAGTTCTACTCCTTGGATTTCAAGTTTAGTGAATAGTTGACATGCCTTTTCTTGCACTGGTTGAAGTCATTGAGAGACTTCCATTAATTTACTCTGGAGTGTACGTACTTTCTGATGGGTCATGCATTGCTCTAGAAACCTCTTCATTCTCTCAACTAGTGAAAAGGCCTTTAGCTGTGCTTGTAATGTGTCTGCCTGCTGCTGTGCATGTTGGAGCTGTGACTCCAACACCTGTAATTCTAGACTTTCTATGAGTCTTTCATATGTCTGGGTGCTTCTAGAGCTTAGCTACTTGTATTCCAAGGCAAAGGATTTTAGCCGGTCAACTGCGCTTCGGGTAGTGGCCTCTATTAGATCTCTTACTTCTTGAGGTGTCTCGGGCACAGTGCGAAGTTCCATGTCTGCGATGCGCTGCTGAAGTTGCTGGATCACTCCTTCCAGTTGTGCCACCTACTGTGGAACTCATTCTTCTATTTGGACTTTGAGGATTGTCACAGAGTGAAGTGCTCTATGAACCCTTTCCTGTACTTCGAGTTGCTCTGCGAGCAACTGTTCCCTATCTTGTTGTAGCGTTGCTTTCTCTTTCTCCCACTTTGCTTGAAGAGCTAATTTTTCCTATTCTGCATTACTCCGTTGTTCTATCATATCTTTATGTGCCTATGCCAAAGCTTGGGTAGCTTGTACTGTCTCTTCCTGAGATCGTCGAAGGCGAGCTTCAACTTTATTGGCAATCTGGTGCAGTTGGGTTGGCTTATCTCCTAGTTGTTTTGTTCCACTTGTCGAGGGTGTAATAGAAACTGTGTGGTTGGATTGTAGTGATTGTTGCACTTCTCAAAGTTCTCCCTTGATTCGACTGAATACCTCCTCCGGCTTTGCTTCTTTCTTTTCTGTGATCTCCAATGAAGCATCATTCAATGCAGCGACTAAGAAGTTGAAGTCTTCTGAGGTGAGGGTAGTCTTAAATGTATTTTTGGTGGCTCTGGATTTCTTTGGGGATGAAGGCTTTAGCGAGGTAATCTTCCTTTTCTTGGTTGGATCCTCTTCATCTCTAGGCAGAGTAACTTCACCTTTGTTTTTCTCGACTTATGTGCCACCTAGTTCTCCACCATCATCTCCTTGCTTAGGTGAGGTCGAAGATGTCTCCACCAATGTGCTATGGACATCATGCACTTCGTCATTTTTCTTCATTTTACTTGGTCCAGGTGTGTCCGGCATAGTTTCAGGGCTATCCACATCAGACATTTCTGCGGGGTCCACTGGAACAGGGAGGTCTGCCGACCATTCCTTAGTAATCTCCTCCAAGTCATCTTCTGTCAATTTGTAATATGACTAGAGTTGTTGTTTATGCTCATCAGCGCGCATTGTAATGTAGGTGAAGTGGCGGTCCACGCTGAACTTCATCAAGGGTCTAAACCTGTAAAGTGTGTTCAGGGTGATGTGATATGTATATTGGATTGTGATCTTCAACTGGTTGTAGTAGGCATGGAGGCATTTCACTGCCATTGTTTGCTCATGTCGCTAGAATACCACAGCGTACAGAACTTCATGGCCAGTGGTTTGAAGGGTTCTATATCTAGGAAAGTAGCGCCTTCTAGTAGCTCCCAGGAAATGAAAGCGATCAATATAAGAAGCCAACTAAAGTGGAATTCATACCCTTGGTATTGCGCTTATCTGCAATCAATCTCTAGTTGGTTGACAAGGTACTGCGCCCAGTTCATCTGTAATCCCTCTGTGCACTTTCCTGTGAGGTTGACCATGAATTTGATCACTTGAGTTGGTCTATTCTTATGAACTAAATTTCCCACGATCAGCTGACAGTCAAGCCGCACTATGCCACTCTAGATAGAGGCTACCTTGTAGCCTTGTGTGCCCTTCTCGACATCACCATAGGTTTCCTTAATTTTCTACACTAATGCTTGGTCAGAGGTCTTGCCAGGGTAGAACTCCTATGGGTTAGGGACTTGCATTCTAAGCCCTCTGATCTGATTGATCAAGGTCGGATCCACAGTGATGCATCGGTTTATCCATAGGTATCCTCTGTGATAGCAATATAGAAGCAAATTTACGCACGCATTCACCTCCTGGTGTCTGCCAAAGTGTGGGATCTTCATAACATTCAGCAATGTAGACTGCGTGTGGTTCTGGGTCCAAGACTATGGGACGATCTTCGAGTTCTTTCCCTTCATCTTTGTTACATACTCGTGTGGGGCAAGCATATTGTAGACTTTCCTATCGTCGAGGTTGAAGTCACTAAACTTCAACGCTGCGAGCTTGTCTTGATCAGCTTGAACTGCGCACACCCCTTTCGGAAGGTATGCGGTGATCAAAGTATACTCGAAGTCTCTGGGTACACTATCGCAATTAATCCCACCACTCAGAGGTGGTATGTAAGTCGGCAGAATGCATGGAATAAGCTTGGCATTCACAATGTCATCTATGTCCTTTGTTATTGTCTCTGTCGTGGTTCGGGAAGGTCCTGCTCCACGAGCAGTTGAGGGAGAAGCTTGGATTCCTCCTATTGATGACGCTTGCACACCCACAGACATCCTTCTTTCTGACATGACTCTCTCAGCCATTAAGTCAATCAGAACTTCTTCAACTACTTTCTCTACTGCATCGAACTCGTCTGACATACATGCTCGTGGTTGATTTGATTAGGTGTGAAATGGATTCAGAAACTACAGTGGAGGGTATGGGAACAAGGCGATGATCACAGTGCAAAATAATCTCAGGCTATGGGCTCAAGTTCTTAGTTAGCAAAAGTTATTCTTGGTGCGTGGTGCGGCAGACTAAGTAAGAAAGTTAGCAACGGTCTACTTGCAATGGGTATGAGGTGTCATTAACTCATGTTCTATCTGTTTAAGGTGCGGTCTGATGGTCTAGTGGTGAACCATCAATGCTTTTCGACCCGTTCAGAGCGGCAGTCAAATGGTTATATCAGCTTCCAATGGCTATATTGCTTCACCTCGGCAAAGTGGCCTATGTTGCTGGTCTGATATCTCGACGAAGTTCAATTTCTTCAAGTTTCCCATTCTGTGAGGTTCCCTCTGAAATATTCTATAGTCTTTCGATCTTAGTTCTCCTTTTACTTAGTTTCCTAGCCTTTTTTCCAATGAGATTCATCTCGGGGATTCTCTTTCCATTTTGATTATTATTTTCCTTGAACATAGGTACTTCGCGCTGCTGAGATTCTCTCCTAAGACCCAAGGGTAATAATTCTTCTTTTTTTGGGACATGTGCT
>JASDQU010502789.1:0-13650 GCA_032191745.1 Picea mariana | reverse complement strand
ATAGGGCATCCAAATATTCTTAAGTGTTCCACATTAGGTTTCTTTCTTGAGAAGGCTTCTTCTGGAGTCATATCCTTCAATATGCGATGGGGACTTATGTTCTAAATATATATTGTTTTCATGGCTTCTTCTCCCCACAAATACATAGATAAACCTTGATTGTTCATTAGTTCCTTCATAGTTTCTTCAATAGATCTGTTCTTCCTTTCTGCTACACCATTTTATTGAGGATTATGAGGAACAGTTAACTCCCTCCTAACCCCTATTGATTTGAAAAAGGCAAAAAATTACTTGGATGTGTATTCTCCTCCATTATCTGTTCTCAAGGTCATGATTTTCTTGTTTGTGAGGTTCTCTATCTCTTCTTTGAATTCTTGAAACTTGCTGAAAAACTTCGTCCTTTGTCTTCAAGAGATATAACCAAGTCTTTCTTGAGTAATCATCTATGAAGATTACATAGTAAATAGAACCTCCTAGATATTTGACTAGCATCGGACCGCAAACATCCGAATGTATTAGATCTAGGATTTCCTTAGATCTGTTATTGTTGCTTGAGAATGGTTTCTTAACATTCTTACCAAGAGTACATCCTTTGCAAATTCCTTCATGTGTAGATTGTAGTTTTGGTATTCCTTCAACCATATTTTCGAGGAAAGGTAATGCTTGATAGTTGATATGAGAATACCTTATATGCCAAAGTTCATCGGGATTGACTTCATCGTGTACAAGAGATTCATCATTGCATTCTAGTAGTTTGTATAGTCTTCCTTCACGGGTTCCAATAACTCTAGCATTCTCTATGTTGGAGTCTCTAGACCAAGATAATACTTTTCCATCTACAAAGGCTATTATGTTTCCTTTGTCTTCTAGGTAGGATATGGATATAAGATTCTTTTATAAACTAGGTAGATATAAGACATTTCTCAAATGAACATTGTTACATGTTTTCATTTTGATGGTGGCTTGACCAATTCCTTCGACTGGATAGGTGTTCTTATCTCCAAGTTCTACCTTGTAGGATGTCCTCTTTTCATTCAAATTAGAGAGTCTGACTTGGTCTCATGTCATATGCCTGGAAGCTCCACTGTCAATTATCCACATGTCATCTTCAAGAGTTCCTATGAGAGCTAAATAGTGTAGATGATTCATCTTTTCATTCATGATTTCTGTTGACTGATAACTGGTCAAACTTTGAATTTGACCCAAAATCTCAACCTTGATGTTTTTGCCTTATGAGAGTGCCTAGAGGTACGTTGGACTAAGGCACACTAAAATATCTTCTCCTTGAGTAAGGTGTTCCATCATAAGGTGTTTTTGCAACTACACCTGCTAGTAACCTTAGCGACAGTTCTTCAGTAACTGCACCTACTAGAAACCCTAGCGACAGTTCTTCAATGAGATTGATAACCTTATGGTCTAGATTCCTTATAGTGGTTAGACTGAATGAAGGAGGTGTGGGCCCATAACCTGTTAGAAAAGTGGGTGTGCTCATTTACCCATAGACAATATAGCAATATTGTCACCCAATCATAGGCACGAATGCCAATCCCAAGCACCTTGACCTTGACAGAGAGAGGAATTTCGGTAGAATTCAATAGCCAACCAAGGCTAATGCACCAAGCAAAGATAACCAAGATTCAGAAATTCCAACCTAGAAAGACCAAAATTACAGGTTGCAGTAACTACAATTGTAGTTGCTCCCCAGACTTGTGCACTACTGGATATCTGCAGTTGCGACTTGTGTGTATCAAAAGAGATCTAGCGCCTTATATTTATACTACTCTTTCCAGGATGTCTGGGTCGACTTCTCTTTCTGGAGGCTAAAGACTCAATATAAAATATTCTCTTTAGTTGACTTTACTTCTAGGGTTATGTCCAAGTCTTTTAGGGTTCTTCTTGCTTCCTGAAATATTCTAATCTCATCAAAGGTCACAAGTGGAGGTTAATACCTCCTGTAGCTACCATAACATTAATAGTAATTGCATCCATACACTTACCCCTTGAGGATTTTTTCAAAATCTAAATTGGGTGTCTTCATGACCTCACTTTTAACAATCTAACAAAGTTTCACCTTAATCTGAGCTTCAGGCTGCTAGATACAACCTGTTGAAGTTTAAGGCCTAGTTATATTTTTATCCTTGAATGCTACAGGAGTCTTCTACGTCCTTCTTTACACTTTCATGTACCTAGAAACTTAATTAAACTCCATGAATGTCTTCTATGGTTCAAGATATTTTTGTGGACTACTCTTGTACCCCAATCTAACATCTGAGTAGGAAGTTATGGCCTCTGGAGTGAACAGATACCCAAAATTTTACCTTGCATTGTTTGGCCTATAACTTCCTCATCCTAGATCTGTTTGACGAACAGTTTATGTTGTTAGAAAGAACTCTCGTAGCTCTTTTATTTGAGCTACAAAGATAAATTGTGCCTTCATACACTCTGTTCTTGTGGTTTTTGAGTACCTAAATATGTCGTTTAGGCCTTCAAAAATTGCTTGCAAGTTCATGACCTGCAAAACACTGTAATTTTCTAAGAAAATTAATTGATTTATTCTGACATGCAAATTGTTTTGACATTTTGGGTCCACTTCGAGTCCTGAGATGATGCCCTGTTAGCCTCCTAAATTGCCTCGTCATCCTTCTCTTCCTTCCTATCTTTTTCCTCTATCTCTCTCTCTTTTACGAAAGCCTGAAATTCAATAAAATACTGACATTTTACGAACACACATTCCCAATTGGCACATTGTTTTACCATGGATGGTACAAGGGATCCCACCTTGACTTTAAAAGTCCCACGTGGCACCTTTTTATTGATCACAAGGATGGGCGAGTCCCATCCTGCGCCTTTTCCTTGGTGTGTGCGAACTTACATGTTACCCCAGATCCAACAGCTAAGATTGAGCGAGATTTCCCAAAAAGTTCACAAGGTTTAACAACCCCTTCGATTTGGACAATGGTTTCCCCATGCTATGCGACATGGTCTAAGCGACGTTGCATGGTACAAGGGTCGGAAATCAAAACGCTTCAACCCCATGCGACGGTGGTTTATGGTATCGACTAAACCACCCACACACGTAGTTTCCACATCACCTACCACCATCCCACCTGCTGCCACTATACACTTTCCACTATGGCACTCCAAGTCACCTTTTCCACGTCACTGCCACATCATGTTGATGTCATATATAGAAAAATACCCTAATTTTTCCAATTTTTGAATTTCTCCAAAATGCTCAACAATGCATAATTCAAAATTCCTTTGGCAATAGCCATGGAACTCTGTAGTTAATATTTTTGCGGCCAATTTTGGTTCAGGCATACCAATTTGGCCTCTGCGTGCGGAATTCACTCTTCCACATTGAATTATCCATGCATTACACTGCAAAAATTGGGGTTTTTTTCTAATTTCACCCAATTTCACTCAATTTCACCATGGTTGTATGCAACTTCCAAAATTCATAATTCAACCAATTACAGTTCCAAAAATGCCCAGACTGAGATTAAAATTGGGGATTTTTAATCCCTAGGATAAATTTTCTCAATTATTCGTCAAATTTCCTCAATTTCACTACAGTAATTTCGACAAACATGTTGCAGACATCCCTTTCAAATATTTTGTCAAACAATTTGCATGCGGACTCTGCAAACTCAACTTTAGTGCTCTATCTATGGCCCATACAGGCTTAGTCTTGAACGTGTGGCTTTGATACCACATTGTAGCATCCATCGCTACTACAAACTCACCAAATACAGCTCTAATACCACATTGTAACATCCCCACTACTAGCAAATCAACAAAATTTTGCTATGATACCACGTAGCATCATTCCCAATCTCAAGTTGGGAAATGCCCCACGAAATTACCAACTCTGATACCATTAATTTAAATAAAAAAATTCTATTCATATACACAGGATTATACAAACTACAACAAATGTATGCATGCATAATAATACGTGAAATAACCATAACATAATACACAATTATACATAGAGTAATTAAAAATATACAGAAGACACTTATCTTATGTGGAAATCCACCAACTGCATCCAGACCTCAGACATTCCTCCCAACCATAGACTATGCTACTCATAAACTCTCAACGGCAGGTCACCCTGAAGTTGGGGATAAAACTCTACCAAGGAAAAGGAATCCTAATCCAAGCTAAGTTTTGTCAACAACAGAAATACTCAGACTATGGTACCGATGTTGGCACAGGGGCAGACCCAGGGTTCAACTCTACAACAATGCACCAACAAAACCTTAACTACCAGCCCTTTCAACAACACCTACGAAGAAGATGAAGTCTCACCCGAGGTAGAGGCAGGGTTGGTTGTAGGACTCAGATGTCTGTAACCTTAGCTGGGGCACAGATTTGTGATTCTAACGCTTAATAGAGCACTTAGCAATTAACCTTCATCAATATTCAGTTCTTAGTAATAGCGCAGATGTACCCTAATTACAAAGTATCGTAGTATGCAACCAGATCCATCATCTAATAACACTTAACATAACAGGAACATATTAAATCTAGCAGATTCAAGAACTAAGCACATCCATATAGGTTTGATCTAGCATTCATTCACATGATTAGGCACAAAGCAACATCAAATCTATGTAACATGCATCACATAGAAACACATCGATGCATCGCACAAAGCAGAGCAACACAGCATGTACGTGGTTTACCCCCACCCTGGGGCTACGTCCACCAACTCTTCTTCTTTATTAATGTCTTCAATCGGTTACAACACACAGTCATCAAAAACCCTCCTGTGCATAGGACAGAAGATCTGTGTACTCGCTAGATCCTTCTTCCTTGCGTTGTAGCATAAAGCCTTCTATAATATCTATAATAACTTTCACTTAGCTCTGTAGCCCTTCTACACTCATGCACAGAGCACTACTAGCACTTAGATTACATCACATAGATAGCCTACCATCCCCTACTTACTTCTCCTAGACATCTATTTATACATATAAAAGTGGGCCTAAGCGTAGGTGAACCCACGAGACGACATCCCTTTCCCATTACATTGTCCCAAAACCCAAAAAGGGGCCTGAAAGTGGGCCGAGATCCCATGATCTCTGCTTCATCTGGCGCTCCATCTTCGACAGGCTATTGAAGTCCCAAAAACGATCAAATATGACCAAGTGTTCCTCAAAACTTGGTCAAGGGCCGAGAGGCTAACAACACTCACCTGTGACTCGTCCCGAGTCACTCTGGCCTAATCAATTCCACTTTGAACACCTCGAGCTTGGCTCAAGATCCTTCGATCTGCTACAGTGCTACTACTTCTTTCTCAGTGAACTCTTGAATAAGTGCACCATTGACTGGTCCTTCGAGGCGTTGTTCTACTGTACTCACAACCTGTTCAAGTTCTACTCCTTGGATTTCAAGTTCAGTGAATAGTTGACATGCCTTTTCTTGCACTGGTTGAAGTCATTGAGAGACTTCCATTAATTTACTCTGGAGTGTACGTACTTTCTGATGGGTCATGAATTGCTCTGGAAACCTCTTCATTCTCTCAACTAGTGACAAGACATTTAGTTGTGCTTGTAATGTGTCTACTTGCTGCTATGCGTGTTGGAGTTGTGACTCTAACACCTGTAATTCTGGACTTTCTATGAGGCTTTCATATGTCTGGGTGCTTCTGGAGCTTAGCTGCTTGTATTCCAAGGCAAAGGCTTTTAGTCGGTCAACTTTGCTTTGGGCAGTGGCCTCTCTTAGATCTCTTACTTCTTGAGGTGCCTCGGGCACAGTGCGAAGTTCCATGTCTGTGATGCACTCTTGAAGTTGTTGGATCACTCCTTCCAGTTGTGCCACCTGCTGTGGAACTCATTCTTCTATCTGGACTTTGAGGATTGTCACAAAGTGAAGTGCTCTATGAACCCTTTCTTGTACTTCAAGTTGCTCTGTGAGAAACTGTTCCCTATCTTGTTGTAGCGTTGCTTTCTCTTTCTTCCACTTTGCTTGAAGAGCTAGTTTTTCCTATTCTACATTACTCCGTTGTTCTAGCATATCTTTATGTGCCTGTGCCAAATCTTGGGTAGCTTGTACTGTCTCTTCTTGAGCTCATCGAAGGTGAGCTTCAACTTTATTGGCAATCTGCTGCAGTTAGGTTGGCTTATCTCCTAGTTGTTTTGTTCCACTTGTCGAGGGTGCTATAGAAACTGTGTGGTTGGATTGTAGTGACTGCTGCACTTCTTGAAGTTCTCCCTTGATTCGGCTAAATACCTCCTCCTGCTTTGCTTCTTTCTTTTCTGTGATCTCTAATGAAGCATCATTCAATGCAGCGACTAAGAAGTTGAAGTCGTCTGAGGTGAGGGTAGTCTTAAATGTAGCCTTGGTGGCTCTGGATTTCTTTCAGGATGAAGGCTTTAGCAAGGTAATCTTTCGTTTCTTGGTTGGATCCTCTTCATCTCTAGGTGGAGTAACTTCGCCTTTGTTTTGCTCGACTTTCATGCCACCTAGTTCTCCACCATCATCTCCCTACTCAGGTGAGGTCGAAGATGTCTCCACCGATGTGCTATGGACATCATGCACTTCGTCGTTTTCCTTTGTTTTACTTGGTCCAGGTGTGTCCGGCATAGTTTCAGGGATATCCACATCAGACATTTCTATGGGGTCCACTGGAACAGGGAGGTCTACTGACCATTCCTTAGTAATCTCCTCCAAGTCATCTTCTGTCAATTTGTAATATGACTAGAGTTATTGTTTATGCTCATCAGCGCACACTGTAATGTAGGTGAAGTGGCGGTCCACGTTGAACTTCATCAAGGCTCTAAACCTGTAAAGTGTGTTAAGGGTGATGCGCGATGTAGATTGGATTGCGATCTTCAACTGGTTGTAGTAGGCATGGAAGACAGCATTTCACTGCCACTGTTTTCTCATGTCGCTAGAATACCATAGCGTACAAAACTTCACGACCGGTGGTTTGAAGGGTTCTATATCCAGGAAAGTAGCGCCTTCTGGTAGCTCCCAGGAAATGAAAGCGATCAATATAAGAAGCCAACTAAAGTGGAAGTCATACCCTTGGTCTTGCACTTATGTGCAATCAATCTCTAGTTGGTTGACAAGGTACTGCACCTAGTTCATCTGTAATCCCTCTGCACACTTCCCTGCGAGGTTGACAATGAATCTGATCACTTGAGTTGGTCTATTCTTACGAACTAAATTTCCCACGATCAACTGACAGGAAAGACGCACTGCGCCACTCTGGATAGAGGCTACCTTGTATCCTTGTGTTCCCTTCTCGACATCACCATAGGTTTCCTTAATTTTCTGCACTAATGCTCGGTCGGAGGTCTTGCCAGGGTAGAACTCTTATGGGTTAGGGCCTTGCATGCTAAGCCCTCTGATCTAATTGATCAAGGTCGGATCCACAGTGATGTGTTGGTTTAGCCATAGGTATCCTCTATGATAGCAATATAGAAGCAACTTTACGCACGCATTCACCTCTTGGTGTCTGCCAAAGTGTGGGATCTTCATAACATTCAACAATGTAGATTGTGCGTGGTTTTGGGTCCAAGACTATGGGACGATCTTTGAGTTCTTTCCCTTCATCTTTGTTAGATACTCGTGTGGGGCAAGCATATTGTAGACTTTCCTATCGTCGAGGTTGAAGTCACTAAACTTCAACGCTGTGAGCTTTTCTTGATCGGCTTGAACTGTGCGCACCCCTTTTGGAAGGTATGCAGTGATCAAAGTATACTCGAAGTCTCTGGGTACACTATCGCAGTTAATCCCACCACTCAGAGGTGGTATGTAAGTCGACAGAATGCGTGGAATAAGCTTGGCATTCACAATGTCGTCTATGTGCTTTGTTCTTATCTTTGTCGTGGTTCGGGAAGGTCCTGCTCCACGAGCAGTTAAGGGAGAATCTTGGATTCCTCCTGTTGATGATGCTTGCACACCCGCAGACATCCTTCTTTCTGACATGACTCTCTCAGCCATTAATTCAATCATAACTTCTTCAACTGCTTTCTCTATTGCGTTGAACTCATCTGACATACATGCTCGGGGTCGATTATATCAGGTGTGAAATGGATTCAGAAACTACAATGGAGGGTACGGGAACAAGACGATGATCACAGTGCAAAATAATCTCAAGCTATGGGCTCAAGTTCTTAGTTATCAAAAGGTATTCTTGGTGCATGGTGCGATGGACTAAGTAAGAAAGTTAGCAACGGTCTACTTGCAACTGGTATGAGGTGTCATTAACTCATGTTCTATCCGTTTATGGTGCGGTCTGATGGTCTAGTGGTGAACCATCAATGCTTTTCGACCCATTCAGAGTGGCAGTCAAATGGTTATATCAGCTTCCAATGGCTATATTGCTTCACCTCGGTGAAGTGGCCAATGTCGCTCATCTGATGTCTCGATGAAGCTCAATTTCTTCAAGTTTCCCATTCTGTGAGGTTTCCTCTGAAATATTTTGTAGTCTTTCGATCTTATTTCTCCTTTTACTTAGTTTCCTAGCCTTTTTTCCAGTGAGCTTCATCTCGGGGATTATCTTTCCATTTTGATTCTTATTTTCCTTGAACATAGGTACTTCGTGCTACTGAGATTCTCTCCTAAGACCCAAGGGTAATAATTCTTCTTTTTTTGGGACATGTGCTTCAGGCTTCTGTGAGCCTTCTGATATTCTTTCAGCTTCGACATCTGGTCCTCTAACGATAAGTGGCTTTGATCTGTTCTCTTGTTCTTCAATCATCTTCGTAAGCCTTCTGGTCATGAAATCTGTTTAACTCTTCTCTCTATTGTTCTAAAACTTTTTCTTCTTCTTCCTTTCTAGATTGATCTCTCTTAATCTAAGGTTTTCCAAGTAACATAGTAAACGGGGTGTTGTCCTCAATAAATTTAATAATCTCTAAATCTTCTTCAGTCGAAGTTCCATTGACTGTCATAGGTATCTAAGCAAGTTTTCCACATAACATTATCAGTTTTCCTCTGAATAGTCATATTCCTTCCAGTGAAGGTATCATGGCGGGCTTCCCTATAACTTCCCAATTTCTTTCTGGCATGATGTTCACTTGTGTTTCTTCGTCAAGAATACAGTCAATGTCGAATTCCCCTAGCCTTGCTTCAACTTGTTCCTTTTCTTTGAAGATCTCTGGTAATCGGGCATATTTATGTTCTTTCAAGGTTTCTTTCATCTGTATCAATACTTTCTCTGATTATTTCTGAGATTCGGCTATTTCTAGAGCTATCTTAGGGTTTTCTTCATTCAAATTCATTCTTTCAAGCTTAGCAATCATTCTAGGGCAATCCAACACTTCATGGTCCAAAGCTTTGCAATAGAGACAACTAGGTCTTCCACCCGGGCATTCCTTAGCTAGATGGCCTGGTTTTCTGCAACTGTAACATAATTTTAATCCTCTCTTTCTTGTGAATGATCCCCAGCCTCTTCTGTACTGCGCACTAGAATCATGGTAGCTAGCCTACAAAAAATTCTTTCTAGGATCCTGCATCCATTGGTTAGTCCAAACATTCTTTCTATGCATAGGTATAACATATTTATCATTATTATTACCGAATCTATTCACATCAAACCTTATTTCATCTAACAATGCCTTAGTTTTCAAGCTAGGATAGACTCTATCAAGCATACCTAGATCCATATTTTAGAAACAAAAATTTTCACTTATCTTACTTTTACAGAGCATAAAGCTTCCAGATCTAAAAACTTTTAGTTGTTCTTACCTCTATCAGAGCACAGAGCTTACGGATCTTACCTCTTTCTATAGATCTGACCTCTTTTCTGTAGAAACTTCCACTTTAACCTTTATTAGAGCACAAAGCGTTCAGATCTGACTTCTTTTCTTCATATCTGTCCTTCCTTCTTTAGCACGGAGCTTATCATATCAAGTGGATTACTGTGCACTAGGGCACAGGTCCATGCACAGAGCTTCCAAGTTTCAGGATGAATCTTTGCCCCAAGCTTCTTCTTTCTCAGTTCCCACCAATCACAGTTTCAAGTCCCAGCAACGGAACCATTTGTTGGCACAGGGGTAGACCCAGGGTTCAATGCTACAACAACGCACCAACAAAACCCTAACTACCGGCCCTTTCGGCAACACCTCTGAAGCAGATGTAGTCTCACCCAAGGTAGAGGCAAGGGTGGTTACAGAAATCAGATGTCTGCCACCTTAGCTAGGACACAAATCTGTGATTATAACGCTTAATAGAGCACTTAGCAATTAACGTTCATCAATATCCAGTTCTTAGTAATAGCGCAGACGTACCCTAATTATAGAGTATCGCAGTATCCAACCAGATCCATCATCTAATAACACTTAACATAACAGGAACATATTAGATATAGAAGATTCAAGCACAAAGCACATCTATATAGGTCTGATCTAGCAATCATTCACATGATTAGGCACAAAGCAACATCAGATCTATCTAACATGCATCACATAGAAACACATCGATGCATCGCACAAAGCAGAGCAACACAACATGTACGTGGTTCACCCCCACCCTGGGGCTACGTCCACCAACTATTCTTCTTTATTAATGTCTTCAATCAGTTATAGCACACAATCATCAAAAACCCTCATGCGCACAGGACAGAGGATCTGCGCAACTCGCTAAATACTTCTTCCTTGCGTTGTAGAACAAAGCCTTCTATAATCTCTATAATAACTTGCATTTAGCTCTGTAACCCTTCTACAGTCATGCACAGAGAACTACTAGAACTTAGCTTACATCACATAGATAGGCTACCATCCCCTACTTACTTCGCCTAGACATCTATTTATACCTACAAAAGTGGGCCTAAGCGTGGGTGAACCCACGGGCCGACATCCCTTTCCCATTACATTGTCCCAAAACCCAAAAAGGGACCTGAAAGTGGGCCGAGATCCCATGATCTATGCTTCATCTGGCACTCCATCTTCGACAGGCTGTCGAAGTCCCAAAAAGGGTCAAATATGACCAAGTGTTCCTCAAAACTTGGTCAAGGGCCAACAACCGATAATAGCAAACAACATGCAGTCTCTCCTTCCCCACATGCATGTCCCACCCTAGGAAGTGTGCCCCTTCTCTGCTCAACAATCCTTCAACTTCCCCACTTCCCTTCTAGATCTTAAGAAATAGGTCGTACAAGAAGTCTCAGAGCCCTGTAGCTGCAGTTTGGCACCTTGGGAAAACAATTTCCAACAATTCTCTCACTTAGATAGAATGTTCACAGGGCTTGGCAACCCACTTCTTCAAAAGCACACGGGCCTGACAACCCACCTCTTCAATAGCACATGGGTTTGGTGATCTAGGTGGATATCGGTGGCCACCCACCTTTTCCAACTGGCTCAAAACAATTTTCTGGTAATTTTGGTAATTTACTATTTTTAGCAGTTTTTAACTTCTAGGGCCATTTTGAGGGCCTAAATGAATTATTTTTTGGNGAGCTATTGTGCGCCCTAAACGGATATCATATGCAAAAGTTACGCCCCCGGGAAGTTGACGTATCAACTACCTCCATCAGGGCTCGCAAACCTTTTGGATTTTCATTTTCCAAGGTTAGGGTTTTGGATTTTCCTTATTTAAAAAAAGGCCCTTAGAGCCTCATTGTAATAATCATATTCTTGCGAATGTGAGTATCCTTCGCATCTCTTCTTAGAGATAAGCTACCACCATTCTAGCAAGTCTTTCACTCTGTATTTTTACAGTCTCTGTACATTTCTTACATTAATAGAAATTGTGTATTATTGTATCTCTGTGTTTATGGTTTCATCTCTGATGCATTTATGTTATATTATTGGATATATGTGATATCTCTGTGCATTTCTTTATTATATCTCCTCTCTTATTTCGTGTCAAAAATAATCTGGATCAGTGCTATCAGAGCAGGCTACGAGATCAAAGACAAGAGTCGAAACTTGATTCAGAATATGATTCTAAAAATACTGGTAAAAGACAGATCATCAACGTAGACCCCCACTGCTATTGTCACGACTGCAAAAATTCAACCAGAAGAACCAACAGATCCAAAATAGGGGGAGTGTCATTTTCATTCACATATGTGGATGAAGGGGACCTCGCTGCATTTTATTGTTGATGGCAGAAGCCAGAAGAACCTCATCTCAATAGATGTCGTCAAACAGTTGGGATTGTTGACCACACCACTCCTACAATCATACAACATAGGGTGGCTTTGCCAGGGATGAGATCTTTGTGTCAGCCAGCAGTTTCGATTGTCTTATGGCATCCAGCCCTTCAAGGATGAGGTATTATGTGATGTTGCCCCACTGGATGTCTGTGATGTTTTGTTGGGCCAACCATATATGTGGAAGCGCCATGCTATTTATGAGTCTTGACCCTGTAGTGTCATTGTTACTCTAGGGGATCATCTCTATAGAATACCAGAGGTAGTTCCAACTATTGTCCCACCTAAACAGTGCCACAAGGTAGTATCTCATACTACAAAATTCAGCTTCTTCACAATATGTTCAAAAGGTGAACATAAGGATACTGCAACCACTACAACCCCGGCAAGGGCACCTTCTATCCAATAGAAGAAGGTCGACAAGATTGAAGCAAAGTGTAAATATTCCTTCTACACACAAGCATCTCATGTAGCCAAACTGGTTAAAAATGTCTAACACTTCCAGCCACATGTTCATGACAACCTTCAACAAGCTAAGCAGCGCAACTTCTCCAACAAGGCAAGCAGCTCATCAAGATGCAGATTCGACAAAAGATTTTCCCTCTCCCTCAGGAAATAAATGCAATGGATACCATTGCTTCCTAAGGAGGGAGGATTGATCCAGGTGGATATCGATGGCCACCCACCTTTTCCAACTGGCTCAAAATAGTTTTCTGGCAATTTTGGTAATTTACTATTTTTAGCAGTTTTTAACTTCCAATGCCATTTTGAGGGCCTAAATGAAGGTTTTTTTGGTATATAGGTTCTTAATTATTTCCAAAGTCTCTTATTGATCCCCCTAAATTAATCTCCTCAAATATACCTTTCCAACGAGCTATCGTGCGCCCCAAACGGAGATCGTATGCAAAAGTTACGCCCCTGGGAAGTTAACGTATCAACTACCTCCATCAGGGCTCGCAAACTTTTTGGATTTTCATCTTCCAGAGTTAGGGTTTGGGATTTTCCTTATGTTAAAAAAGGCCCTTAGAGCCTCATTGTAGTAATTATCTTCTTGTGAATGCGATTAGTCGTCACATCTCTTCTCAGAGATAAATTGCCACCATTCTAGCGAGTCTTTCACTTTGTATTTTTACAGTCTCTGCACATTTCTTACATTAATATAAATCGTGTATTATTGTATCTTTGTGTTTATGGTTGCATATCTGATACATTTGTTTTATATTATTGGATATCTGTGATATCTCTATGCATTTTTTTATTATTGTTGGACACACCTACCACACTTAGAGGGGGGGTGAATGAGTGTGGGGCTCTTTTTCCCAAAACTTCCCTCTTACACAAAACTCATTAGTTAGCATTCAACATTTTACTCATTACTCACTGTTGTCATTTATAATTGTTCAACAACACAGGTATTCCAACAGAGGATGAACACCTTCAGTAACCACTCACATAACCAGATCAAAGATCAACACACCGATGTTTTCACGTGGTAAAAACCCTATGGGGAAACATCCACGGCCCCAGCCAATGCG
>JASDQU010502788.1:5903-22897 GCA_032191745.1 Picea mariana | reverse complement strand
TGGTGATGGAAATAATAATAATTGTATTAAGCAATTTCAGAATCTCTTGATAGGTGATCATGATGCCACGATGAGGTCTGCGTATAGGTGATTATGATGCCACTTGTACTTTTTCCATCTCTTGATGATAAGCTTGTCTACGTCTGTTCTATACATGTCTCCGGGTTCTACAAGAGTTCGGATTTGGGCGGAGCATAACCCTGCCTAATCTACAGAAGCCTTAACTGTCGCGAAAACCCTAACGGCAGACTCCCTGTTACTTTATCTATTTTTGTAAAATTAATTTAATATTTTAGTTATGTTTTGAAGGAGGAAGGTGTAAGTTCCGTACAGTAATTACCATATTCCACCGCTCCCCTTAATCACAACAGCTAATAATGACAATGGACAATGCTTCTATAGGTTTACAAAATTCATCACATGTTGGTCTCCTAGGCTTACAACACTTGAATTAACTATTCAAGTGTTTCTATTCTTGTACCATAGAGTTAATATGTATAGTACAAATTATTAAGTTAGAAATCTCAATGTGAAATTGTATTAAAAAGTTAATGGCAACAACATTACTTACAAACAAGTTTGATCAATTTAAACACAAATAAGCCTGAAAGACTTGAGAAAGGACAGAATAACAATTGAGAAGGTTGGTCAAAAACGGAATAGACTAACAACAGTGGAGGAGGTTTGTAAAAAAATTCAAAATAAATTTTACATTATTCAATGTTTTGTATCTAAAAGATATAACTGTATTATTTTTTTCAAACTTTATACGTAAGAAACAATTATTTCGTGATCATTGAGTTGAGAGGCTTTAACATTTCTTTTCTAATTTTTGACTGCTCTTCTAATTGTTTGGTTACAGAGAATGTTGATGAATATTCAAAAGATAAATTTGTGTTAATTAATAACTAAAATCTTCATGTTTCTATAATTAATTTCTCAATTGGTGTTTTACCTATACATAAACTAGATTTTACTTTTGTATTGTAAAATCTTAGTGACCAAACATAAAAAAAAAAATAGTATTTAATCAAGTTTATATTATTAATCCATAGTATTTAGTCATATTTCCATCATGAATATTTTGTTTATAAAAAAGTTATTAATATTTTATTTATCAAAAAATTAAATTCAACTTTAAAATATAAATCCTAATGACCAAAATAATGTATATAATAATTAGTCAATTTTCACAATCAATTTTTCTTCTTTTATAATTTGAGTTCAGATCTAAACTAGAAAATTGGATAATCAAAAGTCCAAGTACAATGCTAGTCAATTTTTACATATGATTTTTCCATTAAGAAAATGATTTGTTGACTTGCTCAATGATTGCTTCTATATTTAACTTTGGCATTTCCATTATTAATAAATGTGACCATTAAAATTTTAATGAATATTTTATTAGTTGTTTTATATTTAATTTCATAATTTTTATTAAATAATTATTTTTTTAATATTATTAATTTTTTGATTTTTATTAAATAATTAAAGTTTTCATAATATTAAATTTAATATTTAAAAATCAATAAAATTCTCCACAATTTTTATACTTTTAGATAAAACATTTACAATACAAATGATGACAAAACAAATGTTAAATGCCATCCTAAAATCAAATTACATATAATATAACACAAAAAACTTACTATACTTTACATCCAAATCATTAAACCTTACTGCATCCAAATCATTAAGCCTCATTAAACTTTAGTTCCAAATCATTTCTTGTGTTTTTTAAATGAAAATAACAAGTCAGTCATAAAATTTCCATTTTTTTTTATATATTTAAGGATAGTGGATTACATCAATTTAATAGAACACAAAAAAAACTTACTAGACTTTACATCCAAATCATTAAGCCTTATTAAACTTTAGTTCCAAATCATTTCTTGTGTTTTTTAATGAAAATAACAAGTCAGTCATAAAATTTCCTTTTTTTGTTTATATATTTAAGGATAGTGGAGAGGGTTTATTGTAACATTCAATTATTGAATTATTAGATTTAGGATTTTTTTTGTTTTCAGTTTTTTTTTTCATTCAACTATAATAAAAAATTATTTTATTTTGTAATTTTATTTTTACATTAAAATTTTATTAATTTTTTTTTAATAAAATTAAATTTAATATAAAGAGATAATTTTTTTAATATAATTCAAATTTTTATTAATATAAATGAATTTGAAAATATATGAAATTCTTAAAAATATTTTACAATCTTATCTATAACTTATATTATAATGGAACTTATATCTAAATTCCTATTACATTTTAATCAAAATTATAATAAATAGAAAATTTGTTTACTAATCAAATTAACATCTTATATCTCAACTTGTCTCCCTGGGATGAAAGACTGAGTCAAGGAAACATGAGTCCATTAGCTACAGTCGTAATGAGTCCATCCAGTAAGGCCATCGAGTTGGATTTAGACTTCCTTCAAATGTCATGAACTTATCTTTGAGTACAAGATTCCTTACACTTTTGGAGATTGAAGCTTCTTGGAAATTGTAATTACATGTCGGTGATATCTTCACATCTCCGTCGATTTGTCGATTTGTGATAGTTTGCGAGTCAACCGAAACATTAGTCAGACATTCTAACAGTCTGTAAGTGCAAAGTCACACATTTACTTAAAAGTTAGTCGGAAAGTAGGAAGTTATAAATGGAGCCGATTCCTATCTTCTCGAGCTCTGTTAAGTGGTTGAAGTGTCATTTGAATTAATGACAATCTTTATTGTTGAGTCGGTCTTAGCTTCTATAGGAAGTCTTACTCAGTGTCTATATAAGTCAGAGTTGTTTAGTTAGTCGATGATGTTGGAGAATGCATAAGAGAAGCAATTGATGCACAGTGAAGAAGAAGAGAGGTACAAAAAGAACCAAAATCAGCTGAAGAGTTGACAGAAGAAGTCATTAGAGCCAAAGCTCATATCTCTTTCATTGTATTTTGTATTTGTGCATAACGTCGAAGTTCATTAATATCAAGCATTTGTGTATTGACAAGTTTGTGTCTTATTTATGAGAATATTTGCTAAGCATAACAATGTGTTATTCCACATTCATAAATCATTTCATTAAGTGTGTGTATTCACACGTCGCAACAAACTGAGTAGTCTGTGCACTGCGCAATGATTTTGAGAACTATGTCGCGTAGCCTATTTGGTGTGTAGTATTTGAAACTGCATTGTGTAGAATAGAGTGTGTGCACTATTGATCCAATGAATCTTCCCTTCAAATTGGTATCAGAGAAGGTTCTATCAGAACAAGTTTATCAGATAAGAAACTCTCTTGAAAGTGAAATAGGGCTTCTACCTATATTTGCAACCTCTACCTATATTTGCAACCTCCCACTTTTACAAGCAAGAATTACAAGATGTGGTCCTTGACCATGACAACGTTGTTCTGAGGTCTATATGTATGGGAAATAATCGAGAATGGCTATGTGGAAACAATATATTAGGAAGCATACAATGACCTCACACAAGATAAGAAAGATGTCTTGAAAGATCAAATAAATAAAGATGAAAAGGTGTTGTTTTACATACATCAAGCCATGCATGAGAGCATACTTCCAAGAGTTGCATAAAAAAAGAAAACCAAGGAATCGTGAGACATATTACAAACCTATTATCAAGGTATGGAAAAAGTAAATACTGCAAAACTACAGATTCTTAGAAGATATTTTGAAACTATGTCAATGAAAGATTTAGACACAATAGATTCATTCTACACACATGTCATTGAACTGATAAATTAGATTAAGTCTCATGGTGAAACATAGAAGACAACAACTTTGTTGAGAAGGTACTTAGGAGTGTCCCTCCTAAGTTTGATACCATGTTGTGACTCTAGAAGAGAGCAAAGACTTGAGTCAATTCAGTCTAGATGAAATGCAAGATTCCCTCATCAATCATGAACACATATTAAATAGATCAAGTATTTCATTAGAGAATGAATTTTCCACACAGTCAACTATAATATGTGGAAGAGGAAGGGGAATAGCTAACTCTAGAAAAAGAGGAAGAAGTTATGAAAGAAATGGATGTAGTAGCAATTTTGGAAAAACTGGTGGAAGAGGTCAAAACCCAAGTACCAACCAGTCAAGTTGTCAAAGAACTGGCAAATCAAATATTCAATGCAATTACTGTAAAAATTCTAGACATTATGCATATGAGTGTAGGAAGAGACAATACAATTAGAACAATCAAAGTCTAGATCGGTCACACAACGCAAATAACCAAATTCGTCCTATGTTTATGGCACACTTTGTAGTTGTGCCTAGTGCTGTAGAAATGCCTAATATAGTGTCACCAGTTGAATGCAATGTTTCTCAAGCAATTCCTTGTGACATATGGTATTTAGATTCAGGCTGCATAAACCACGTGACAGGAAACCTAGAACTATTTTCTAGTTTGGATGACTTAGTCCAAACCAAGGTTACACTTGGAATAGATATCCAAGTGGCTATCTTAGGCAAAGAAAGTATAAAAAATTTAACTAGATAAGGAGAAAAAAAAGTTATGTCTGATGTATATTATGTTTCTGGCCTGAAGTATAATCTGATGAGTACAGGGAAACTGTTATAAAAAGGATACATAATTTACATGGAAGATAATCACTGTGTGATCATGGATAAATGCCCAAGCAATCTACTTATTTCAAAAATCCAGATGACAAGTAACAAGATGTTCCCATTGACATTAAAGCTAACCAATAAGAATATTACTATGCAAACTGTTGATAAAGGAAAAAGTGTGCTATCAGACACTGCATTTACAACAAAAAGTGCGAGCAATTCTAATGAAGAAAAGAGTGCGCACAATATCAAGAAAATTGAAAATGGTGCAAATATAAAGGAAACATTCCAATCTGAAATACATGATGATTCCTGGCTATGGCATTTCATATTTGGACATTTGAACTTTGGAGGTCTAAATCTTCTACACACAAAGGACATGGTAAAAGGTTTACCATTAATTGAAAAACCAAAAAGGATATGTGAAGGCTGCATATTTGGCAAGCAACACAGAGAATCATTTCTATTTGGCAAGTCTTATAGAGAAAAATCTTCATTGGAATTAATAAATTCATACATTTGTGGACCAATGCAAACTCCATCAATATGAGGCAATACATATTTTCTGACAATCATTGATGATTTCTCAAGAAAGACATGAATTTAGTTTCTAAAGCTTAAATCTGACGCATTGGGTTGTTTTCAACAGTTTAATTCACTTATGGAGAAGGAGAGTGGTTATTACATCAAGTGTATAAGAACCGATAGAGGAGGAGAATACATTTCAAGAGAATTTTAGAACTTTTGTAAATTTCATGGCATCTGCAAACAATTTACGACGTGATACACACCACAAAAAAATGGTGTCGTAGAAAGAAAGAACAAAACCATCATGGAAATGGGGTGCAGTATGTTGACAAACAAACATTTATCAAATGATTAGTGGGATGAGGCAGTAACAACTACAATATATATATTGAACACATGTCCAACAAAGAGCATGAAGAACACAGTTCCTCAGGAAGCCTGGACATGATCGAAGCATAATGTGGCGTACTTAAAAGTTTTCGATTGCGTCACATATGCACATGTTCTAGATGATCTGAGAAGGAAGATGGACAACAAAGGACATAAATGTATATTTGCTGGGTATTGTGAAGAAAAGAAAGGATATAATATGTATGACCTTGTCGCAAGAAAATTCATAATCAGGTGCGATGTTCATCTCGTGGAGAATGAAGCATGGGATGGAACCATAACAAAGACAGTAAAAAATATTGACGCAATTGAGCATGCTGACAAAGAAAATGAAGTGTTCCAAATACCATGCACAAGTCAGTGCATAGTCCCGTCTACATCTGCCACTGCGACGCAAATCACCTTGCATAGTACTCTAGTAAGAACAACAAGTGCACAGTCTACACCTACAGCGTAACAAACACCGACAAGCAGTCCAAATAGTTCTACATCTCCAGATCCAACTTTAGCAAGTCTGTTACCAAGAAAGACAAGAAGTTTGTGTGACATCTATAATGAAGACGCAACAAATTCATTTTCCTTTTTTACTCTGTTTTCACAAATAGATGATCCATTAAACTTTGAAGAAGAAGTCAAAGATGATGTGTGGGCACAAGCCATGGATGAAGAAATCTGATGCATAGAGAACAATCAAACATGGAATTTGTTTGATGTACCTAAAGACAAGGATGTTATAAGTGTCAAGTGGATTTATAAATCCAAGTAAGATGTAGATGGAAATGTACAAAAGTACAAGGCAAGGTTAGTTGCAAGAAGATTTACACAATAATATGGAATTGATTTCAATGAAACATTTGCACCAGTGGCGTGCATGGACACAATCCGAACCATGTTAGCAATTGTTGCGTAGTAGAAGTGGCCAATTTATCAGATGGATGTAAAGTGAGCATTTTTGAATGGACGTTTAGAAGAACAAGTATATGTGGAACAACCACAAGGTTATTAGGTTCTAGGACAAGAAGACAAAATATACATATTGAATAAAGCATTGTATGTATTAAAGCAAGCTCCAAGAGCTTGGTACAGTCGCATTGATTCCTATCTCACACATAATGGATTTCACAGAAGTGAAAATGAGCCAACATTGTACATCAAATGAATCAACAAGGTATTGTGCTAATTGTTTGTTTATATGTGGATGATTTGATATTTATAGGTGACTTTGGCATAGAAAAATTCATGAAATAAATGAAGGATGAATTTGAAATGACTGATTTGGGGCTTATGAGATATATTTTGGGAATAGAAGTGCACGAGTCCAAAACTGACATATTTATCTCATAGTCCAAGTATGCATATGGAATATTGAAAATATTCAATATGGTGAATTCAAAAGCAAGACCAACACCTGTCATAATAGGATTGAAGTTAAGAAAGGAAGATAAAGGGTCTAAAGTGGATCCCACACTATTTAGAAGACTGGTAGGGAGTCTTATGTATCTCACAGAGACAATACCTGACATTATGTATGGAGTGAGTCTAATTTCAAGGTTCATGGAAACTCTAAAAGAATCACATTGGAAGGAAGGAAAGAGCATCCTGAGATATGTGAATGGAACAAAAGATTTTGGCATCAAGTACTCCACTTTAGAAGATTTCAAACTCATTGGATACACTGACAGTGATTGTGGAGGCAACATTGATGATAGGAAAAGTACCTCAGGGTACACATTTAATTTTGGGACAGGTATGGTATCATGGGCATCAAGGAAGCAGCCCTTAGTGGCACTTTCTTAAGCATAAGCAGAGTACGTCGTAGCTACAACTGCAACTTGCCAAGAAGTTTGGATGAGAAGGATGCTAAAATATTTGTTGCAGGAAGAACATGAACTAGCAACAGTTTTCCATGACAACAATTAAACCATCATGTTATCAAAGAACCATGTGTTTTACAAGAAAAATAATCACATTGATACAAGTATCATTTCATTAGAGAATTGGTGAATAACAAAGAGATCTGTTTAAAATTTTGTAGGTCAAAAGAACAGGTCGCATATTTTTTTACAAAGGCATTAGCAAAAGATGCATTTCAACATCTACGCAACAATCTGGGAGTTTGTGCAGTAACAGATGAGTGACAGTAAAATGAAAACTTAATTTTTGATGTGATTTTATTTTGTAATCCCACCAACTTATAATTAAGGGGGAGTGTTGGAAATTGTAATTACAAGTCGATGAGATCTTTACGTCTCCACAGATTTGTCTGTCATTCATTTTGTCAGTAGTTTTTCAGTCAACGGAAATGTCAGTCAGACAGGTTAACAGTTTGTAAGTGAAAAGTCACACATTTACTCAAAAGTTCATTGGCAAGCATGAATTTATAAATGGAGCCAAATCCTATCTTCTCGAGCTCTGTTAAGTGGTTGAAGTGTCATTTGAATTAATGACAATATTTATTGTTGAGTCCGTCTTAGCTTCTATAGGAAGTCTTAGTCAGTGTCTATATAAGTCTAAGTTGTTTAGTTAGTTGATGATGCTAGAGAATGCAGAAGAGAAGAAGTTGATGCATAGTGAAGAAGTAGAGAGATAGAGAGAGAACCAACAACAACTGAAGAGTTGGCAGAAGAATTCATTCGGGCCGAATCTCATATCTCTGTCATTGTATTTTGTATTCGTGCACAATGTCGAAGTTCATTAATATCAAAAATTTGTGCATTGACAAGTTTCTGTATTATTCTGAGTTTATGTGCCAAGCATAGCAATGTGTTATTCCACATTCATAAATCATTTAATTAAGTGTGTGTATTCACAACGTGCAAAAAACTGACTAGTCTATGCAATGTGCAGTGATTTTGAGAACTTTGTCGCGTAGCCTATTTGTTGCGCAATATTTGAATCTACATTACGCAGAGTAGACTGTGCGCACCATTGATCCAACATATATTCCCTTCAAAGCTCTTGGGTCTTTTGACTTCTTTGAAATGTAGGTTTTACGCTAACAATATAGTGTCATTTATCAATTATAATAATCTTATATCAATCATAATAATCTTATATCAATTATAATAATCTTATATGTATATTAATGCTTAAATGTTTCATCTAAATCTCAGTAACAGTACATTGTCATTTATCAATTATAATAATCTTATATCAATTATAATAATCTTATGTGTATATTAATGCTTAAAAGTTTCATCTAAATCTGGCAAGTGATTGTTTGATCTGCATGTATGAGTGGTTATTTTTGTATAATTTTGGTGTTCTAGGGTTTTCCAGTAAGTTAAATCCATTTATGCATTCAAAAATGCAAATTAAACAACAACAAAGTTGTGATTTCGTACACATTTAAGTCACCAGATTCCGATGAAAAAGGCCAAAAGGTAGAACAGTTAGACAACGCCATTTTACATGTTGTAGGCTAAACTTTCTATGTTTTGGCCTGTTTCCAGGGATTTTTTTTTGCGATATTTGCTCGAAATATGGAAAGTGATTGTTGGATCTGTAGATATGAGTGGTTATTTATGTATAATTAGGGTTAATTTTCCCAAGAAGGTGATCTACAGGAGAAGGTGACCACGCAAGCCATAGCTCGGCTTCTGACCAAAAACTATCCTCAGGGGCGCACCATTAGTTTGGGTGACCAAGCAAATGGGGATCAAGACTGGGGTGATCCGAGAGTGGCCAAGAGGTTTTGGTGATCTCAGAGTGACCTCAGGGGATTAGTGGGAAAGCTCAGTGTATCCATGGAAGAGGGCACACTCACTTCATTCCCACAAAGAACAAACCAGTAAGGGCGCAAACCCCAATTGGTGTTCCCTCCCTTCTGCCTCAGAAAACATGAAGGAAATGATTTTCTCCTTGAGAGAGTGGCTAGATAATGAGATAAGCTTGCTCTCAGAGGTGGAAGCATGGAAAATAGAATCACCAGGAGGCAGCCATGAAGGAAGGCACGCTAGTTATTCTTCAAAAACCCTAAAAACGAAATTGTCGTGAATGTAAAATGCAAACTCAGAAAAGAAAAGAACCAAGACAAATAGATTCAAAAGAAAAGGTAAGAATGCTTTATTTTAGTCCCGGTTCACCTTACATACCAAGGGAACCATTTATTTTACATATATTTAATTCATCATCAAAAGGTGAAGAAGTGTTGCGCCTAGGTTATTGACTTGTGTGCCCTAGGTGGGCGTTCCCCTAGGTGGCCTCCTTGGCCCAATTCCTCCCTGTTTAGATCTAGAAGTGTCCCAACTTCCATGAGAAGATGTGGAAACTTGTTCTGCAATACATTAGTTGTGATCCACTTTTCCTGAGCTGGAGTTTGGCCTTAGCGGGCTATTAGATATGAAGTGTAAGTCTGGTGTCTTGTAGAGCGACTTTGAGTGTCCAATATAGTGTCTTTGGCCAATGGGAGTTGGAAATCAGGAATGTTGTCGATTGATGAGTGATGGTGACTGGTTCTTCCAAGAGGGAACGCTAAAACAAATTTAAGTGATTTACATTAATGACATTGTGGATTCCCAGTTGTGGTGGTAGATCCAACCTATATGCATTTTCTCGAATCTTGTCGAGTATTGTATACGTACCATATATGATTGAAAGAAGCTTGTGATGGTGGCCTTTGAATCGCTTCTTATCCAAGTGTAACGAGACTTGATCCCCTAGTTGAAAGGCCATGAAGTTTCTTTGTTTGTCATGGCGTTGCTTGGCATTCTCTTGGGCCGCTTTGAGTGTTGATGTGATTGCACCGTGGCGTTGTGTAATTTGTTGGAGAAATCGTTGAGCTGACAGTTGTACCTGCTATTGATGGAAGGTACCTTGAGGAGCCCAAGTGAGTGGAATATCGGTTGGAGATGCTGGTTGGAAGCCCAAGAAGACTTCAAAAGGTGAAAGGCCTGTAGAAGAATGTGTTTCCTTGTTGTAGCTATGTTGGAGAATGTGTAAGTAATTGTCCCATTGTTTGCTGCGCCCAAAGTGAGTTCAGAGAGCATGCACCAAGACTTTGTTGATAACCTTTGTTTGGCCATCCGTTTGAGGATGGAATGCAGTAGAAAACTTGAGGTGGCACCCTAATAACACCCATATGGTATTCCAAAATGTACTGAGGAAGCGAGAATCTCTGTCTAAGATGATACTGCTTGGGAGGCCAAAATGGGGCCAGACATGACGGAAATAGAGTTCCGTTGTTTGCGCTGTTGTAGTAGTCTTTGTGCATGGGATAAAAAGTGCCATTTTGCTGAAGCGACATACCACTACCCATATTGAATCATGTTTCTTTTGGGTTGTTGGAAGTCCACTTAGGAAGTCCACTTAGCAAGTCCATTGAGATTGACTCCCAAGGCCAAGAAGGAAGTGACAATGATTGATACAACCCATGCTTCTAGTTGGATGGCTTGGATTGTGAGCATAAGGCACAAGCTATGATAAATTTTTCAACTTGAGGCTGCATGGAAGGCCAATGATAATGGTGTTGCAGATGTTGGGTGGTCTATGTTGTCCCGAAGTGGCCCCCATAGGCTGAAGTATGCACTTCCCTGATGAGAAAGAGGCGGTCTTCTGAGTGTGGAACGCATAGCAAATTGAAGTTATATAGCCACCCATCCCGAATAGTGTAGTTTAGGAAGGGGTTCTGATTAATCACTGTGGGGCTTTGAAAATATTCCCAAATCTCTTGAAAGTTAGTGTCAGTACTAGATTGATCTTTCCATGTGTCATAAGTAGCACAATGTACTTCTAGAATGGAAAGAACTAGAGTGGGAGGTCGACTTAGCAAATCATCCATTTTATTAGAAGTGCCTTTCTTGTATCTGATGACTAAGTGAAATTGTTGAATGTAGGGGGCCCATTTAAGGTGCCTTTATTCCTGAATCTTCGATTGAGAGTTGACGAAAATCAAAGGGTGGTGTTCGGTATGCAAAATTGTTTCTTTACCCAACAAATAATGCCTCCATTGTTTGAGTGCTTGCACCAGACTATAAAATTCCTTGTCATAGGAACTATAATTTTGCTTTGCCTCGGATAGGGTTTCAGAGTGGTAAGAAATGGGGTGTCCTCCCTGTTTAAGTACGACACCAATAGCATATTGTGAGGCATCAGACTCAATCTCAAAGGGTTGGGAGAGGTTTGGAAGATGTAAAACAGGGGATGAGCAGAGGGCGTATTTGAGCTGAGAAAGTGAGTAGTTTCTTGTTTGGTCCAGATGAATGTAGAAGAAGTATTTGAGAGATGATGCAAAGGTCGAGCAAGATTTGAAAAAGAGGGAATGAACTTACGCTAGAAATTGATGCCACCCAAAAAGCTTTTCAACTCCTTAAATCAAGAAGGTAGAGGCCATTGTCTCAATGCTTAGATGCGAGATGGATATAGTTGAATACCCTCTAATCTAACCATAAAGCCGAGATAGGAGACTGAAGTCTGACCAAAATATGATTTCTTCTCTTTGACTTGCAACTTGTGTTCTTGGAGAATTTGGAGAACTTGTCGGACATGTTGCATGTGAGTGTCCCATGTCCGACTGAAGATGAGAATGTCATCTAAGTAGATGACCACAAATTGACCCAAATGTGCTCTGAAGATGTCATTGATTAGCCTCATGAAAGTGGTTGGGGCGTTGGTGAGACCAAAAGGCATGACTTTCCACTCAAAAATACCAAATTTGGTCTTGAACATTGTTTTCCAAACATCATCTCGGCTCATTCGAACTTGATGGTAGCCGGCTGTCGAATCCAATTTAATAAACCACTTAGCTCCTTGGAGGGTGTCGAGTAGTTCCTTAATCTGGGGAAGGGGGTAACGGTTTTTTATTGTGGCTTTGTTCAAGGCTTGGTAATCAGTGACAAGGTGCATTTCTGAGGTATCTCGTTTAGGGATGACAAAGGCGACAAAAGAACAGGGAGAAGATGAAGGTTGGATATGGCCAGAGTTGATGAGGTTGGTCAGTTGTCTTTCCATTTCCTTTGTTTCTGTTGGGGCCAATCAGTAAGTAGGGGCATTAGGTAAGGCATATTCGGGGATGAGATGAATGGAATGGTCAATGTGGCGGGAGGGGGGAAGTCCCTCTGGAGGTTGAAATACCTCTGCGAGCTCGTGAAGAAGGGGAGTCATAGTTTCAGGAAGATGGTGCGTTGTATTGTTTGGTGTTATTGGGTGCACCAAATAGAGAGAGACACATTGGTTTAAGTGTACATGTGGGATTTGTTCTTTGGTAGAAGGGGGTTTGGGTTTTACTGTAGTTAAGATATAAGTGTGGCCTTCTTTGGTAATTTTGTACTGGCAAAATTTGGCTAGATAGATATCATTTCTTTGGGTTTGGTATGGGATACCGAGCAACAAATCTATACAATCCAAGGGGGAGACATCACAGAGGACAGTAAATTTGAATTGGCCTATGGCGAAAGTGACCAGACAACGCTTGGAAACTAGGAGGCGAGGGCCATCCTTTTGGACCCATCCAAGTTGATAGGGTTGAAGATGTGGAGTGATGACAAGATTAAGGTGGTTGACAAGGGCTTGAGACACCAAATTTTTTTGGCTTCCATTGTCCATAATCAGTAAAGCCAAGGTGTTTTTGATTTGGCAGTTATGGGTGAAGAGGGGTTGGGTGGATGCATTTGAATCTTCCTGGGTCATTAGAATCAATGAGGGATCTACTTCTGTGGGATTGTCCAGAGGAACTTCTTCAATATATTCTACTTGGGAAGGAGCAATGAGCTCAGTGAGTAGAGTTTTGTTGGTTTTTAGATTTTGGAGGATTTGACAATTTGATGAATTGTGTGAAGTAGTTTTGTGGAATGAGCACCAAGGTGTCCTTGTAGTTGTATTGGGTGTGGGGAGTGGGTTGAGGGATGGGAGCTAGATGGTTGAGAGGTGGGGGGGGGGGTTTGGTGTAAGGGCGGAACTGAGGAATATGACCTCTAGTAGCAACTTTCCTTTCTATAGCCAAAGATCTCTGAAATGTTTTATCTAAAGTTGGATTTTCAAACAACTCTACTTCTCGACGAAATTGAATTAATAAACCAGCCACAAATTTTAATATGAGTACCTCTTCCGAATCTGGAACATGAAGTAAGAGGCACATCTTGTAGAAGAAGTCTATGTAGCCTTGCAGTCCTTGTGAAGGGAGTTGTTGAAGTTGGTTTCATTTGATCCATAAGGAATTAACATACCCAGGTGGGTAGAAGAGATTTCCAAAAGCTTCGTAAAGTCGAGCCTAGGTTTTGTTGGGTTGCGAAGTAGAGGATTTTGGAGCATCCCCAATCTATATCACAAATGTGGTCTTCTCTTGCTCTGTATCCCACTAAGTTTGTGCCAACCCTTCTAATTGCAAGGTGACAATATGGAGTTTTCTTTCCTCAGTAAGTCCTGGACATGCATTGAAATAGGTGAATAGGCTATGGATCCAAGAATCCACCATTTCACCATTCGTTTTCCCAACAAACTTGGGTAGTTGGATTCGAGTGTCCAACCATAATCGATCTGGATTATTTTGTTGTTGAATTCTGAGTAGCTCATTGAGGACATAGTCAAGATCTTGGATGGGATTTGATGTGTTGGAATCTGAGTCAACTGCCAAAGGATATTTACGTGGTGGCATTGTGAGGTCATCTGAAGAGAAAAGGAACCCCTAGGTTGCAATGTTGAACATATGACTCTGTTTTGAGAACATAGGACTCGAAACCCTGAGGCAATGGTGCTTGAACTGGTATAGAGGGAGAGATTTGTATTGTTTTAGATCTATGGAGATCCTCTATGTGGCAATGGAGATGTGGGTTCCCTTAGGGATTATGATATCTGTGGATCTTCTTGTATAAAATGGAAACCCTGAAATGGGCAAACACTGGATTATTTCATGAAAACCCCCAAAAACAATTGGCTCAATCTTCAAGATCAGAAGGTTTTCCATGGATCTTGAGGCTCTGATACCAATTTGTCTGCCCAAGAAGGTGATCTACAGGAGAAGGTGACCACGCAATCCATAGCTTGGCTTCTGACCAAAAACTCTTCTCCAGACGCAAATCTAAACAGGGGTGCACCATTAGTTTGGGTGACCAAGCAAATGGGGATCCAGACTGGGGTGATCCAATATTGGCCAAGAGGTTTTGGCGATATTAGAGTGACCTCCAGGGATTAGTGGGAGAATCTCAGTGAAACCATGGAAGAGGGCGTACTCACTTCATTCCCACAAAGAAGAAACCAGCAAGGGCGCAAACCCCAGTTGGTGCACCCTCCCTTCTGCCTTAGAAAACTCAAAGGAAATGATTTGCTCCCTGAGAGAGTGGCTAGATAATGAGATAAGATTGCTCTCAGAGGTGGAAGCATGGAAAACAAAGTCACGAGGAGGAAACCATGAAGGACGACGCATTGGTTATTCTTCAGAAACCTTAAAAATGAAATTGCCGTGAATGTAAAATGAAAACTCAGAAAACAAAACAAACAAGATAGATAGATTCATAAGAAAAGGTAAGAATGCTTTATTTTAGTCCCGGTTCACCTTATATACCAAGGGAACCATTTATTTTACATATATTTAATTCATCATCAAAAGGTGAAGAAGTGTTGTGCCTAGGTGATTACCTTGTGTGCCCTAGGTGGGTGTTCCCCTAGGTGGCCTCCTTGGCCCAAGGGTGCCCCAAGGGTTTTTCAGCAAGCTAAATCCATTTATGCATTTAAAAATGCAATTTAAGCAACACACAAGTTTGATTTCTTATAGATTTAAGTTGTCGGATTCTGACGAAAAAGGCCAAAATGTAGAACACTTATACAAGCTCATTTTACATGCGGTAGTCTAAATGTTCTATGTTTTGGTCTCTTTCAGGAGATATTTTTCGGTGATATTTGCTTGAAATCTCGTAAGTGATTGTTGGATTTGGAGAAATGAGTAGTTATTTCGGTATAATTCAGGTGTCCCAAGGGTTTTTTAGCAGGCTAAATCCGTTTTTGCATTCAAAAATGAAATTTAAACACCAAAAAATTGTGATTTCGTACATATTTTAGTCGTTGGATTCCGATGAAAAAAACCAAAACATAAAACAGTTAGACAACGTCATTATTAGATAAGTTGGCAAAGATAATTATAGCGCGAGTAGTATTCAACGACGTTGTTTGTTTAAGAGATAAAATGCAATGCTTGCTAGTATTGTTTTTGTTTTTACTATTACATTTTCAAAAAAGTTACTAGTATTGTTTTTGTTTTTACTATTACATTTAAAAATATAATTGAATACATTTTTATTTAAGAATTTTTTTATTTTTTAATCATTATTTAATTTTTTATAAGGTATAAATTTAATAAAATAGAATAGAGGCACTATTACATGTGAGATGATGTGAAAAATGACATTTTTTATCTTTACAACTTTAATCCTAAAGGCACTATTACATGTGAGATCATGTGAAAAATGACATTTTTTTTTATCTTTACAGCTTTAATCCTATTCATCTTAAATATGTCTCTCTTTCTACATGACCTTTTATTGTTAATGGTCAAAATACACTATTAAAATATAATGTTTTTTATTTATATCCTATAAAAAAAATTGTTTTTATATAAAATTAAATTTATTTCAAAAATGTTTTAATATAAAATTGATTTTATATAATTTTAAATGGGTATAATGGTTAAGAACATATATTTTTTCATTGAGATCCAAATCCAAAGGGGTAGGTTCAAACAAAGGTTTCTCATACATCAATTTGGTGTCTCCCGTGAGGGTGACCTTAAATTTAGATTATTATTATTGAAACTTTTTATCCAATTATATTTGTGTTTTTTTAAATTTAACAATACAATATCATATTCAATTCATTTTTCAATTTATTGTTTGAGAAGTGTTAAAAAAAAAACAAGCATTGCTAAGATAAGAGAAAATTCTCACTAGCTCCATAGTGAAACTGAGAGTTGGTCCATTCCTAAAACACCATGGGATGAAAGACTGTGTTACATTTGTGACACTAAGAAGGTTGAAGATGAAAAACACTTTCTCTTAGATTGTCCAGCCTATAACCAGATTCGATATAAATTTCAAAATATTTGTCACACTACCAACCTTCCTAATCTTTTAACTCAACAAAACTATGGTGACATTGGAAAGCTTAAACAAAATTCTAAAGAATTTCAAGTAATCTATTACCCTCTTAAGGTCTCATACACCAATTCAGTCTAAGTGGAAGCTAATCATCACCATCATCATCATCATCTTAAAGTAAACATAAAAAATATTATAAATAAAAAAACTTAATTTTAAATTAATAAATGATAATTTTTTAAAATATAAAATTATCTTATTCACACCTTCAAAATATAAAAATTAATGAAATATCTAATACAAATCTTCTTATATAACTACAAAATAATAAAACTAATTAAATTTTCCATGCATAGGAGCACCATTGAAGAGAATTATGATAATCAAAGGAATTTGTGCTTTGACAAAAGTAAAGTTGACATTTTCTTAAAGGATTTAAATAGTAAATTAAAACTCCTAACTTATAAGGACAACATTGA
>JASDQU010502787.1:57759-73578 GCA_032191745.1 Picea mariana | reverse complement strand
CTACAGAACTGCCTGCTGAGTTGGCAACACTTTCCAAATCAAAAAAATGATTGGACAGGTGAATGGGCATGATGAGGTATGCATGTGAGGTCATGAGTGAGGAGAGAGGTGTGTCACATCAACCTGGTCATGTGAGGTATCAACCTAGGGATGAATCACGAGAGGGGACATAAAGACTAGACCATGAGCTTAAAAGGGTTTAAGGACCAAAAATTGAAATGTGGATCAACACATGAGCTATGACTCAAAGGTTTAGTCATCCGAAGGGGTTCTATCATAAATAACATTTAAGAGATGAGAAAATTATTTTAAAAAGAAAATAAGGATCTAAGGTTTTTTTTTTTTTTTTAACAAAACAAACTAAGAGACCCAAGGCGACTTAGTGTGATAACATTGGCTCCAGAAGGGATGGCATGGCCTCTGCGAGCWKCCAAGAATGAGTAGATTCAGTGCCTTATCCTAGGGCTATGGGGTCAATTATTGGAACACAGAAATAAAAGAAAATGATATTTACAATGACGAAAGAGCCACTCCAGGCTCAAGCAAAGTACTTTTTCAGGAAATGCCCATTTACAGGGCCACCAAACACCTGTTAATGCTCCATATTCTGCAACTTGAAAGTGTTATTGGGGAATACCTCAGAGATTTTGAAAGGACCGATCCATAACGCTTCAAATTTACCATGCTTTCCTTTATCTTGCCTCGGTGCATCCCACTTGAGCACCAGATCACTCAATTTGAAATCCTCTTTTTCAACTTCTTGTCGAATGCTTGCTTGATCTTCAGTTGATGATCATATGCTTTGTCTACCAGCTTCTCCCGGGTCTGTTTCACTTCAACCAGCTGCTGAATCCTCCTGATCATATCATCCGGTTCCCCTTGATAATCTTGGAAGAATTTTGCCATAGGAAAGGCGAGTTGAGAAGGGAAAATGGCCTCAACTCCATATACCAACAGGAAAGGAGAAATACCAAAGGCCCTCTTTGTTTTCACTCTGTCAGCCCACAAAGAAAACTTGAGTTTTGAATCCCATGCCTTTTTGTTGTCCTCCAACAGTTTTTTAATGATCTTTATAAGGCTTTTGTTTGAGGATTCTGCGAGCCCATTTCCCTGTGGATAATGAGGGGTTGAATTAATCAATGTGATCCCATATTGTTCACAGAATTGAATCAATGGCTCAGCCTTGAAAGATGCAACATTGTCAGTAACAATTATGTTTGGATAGCTAAACATCGCCATAATGTCTTCAAGGAAACCAATGATCACCTTGTGGGAAGCATTCCTGGTAGGGATAACCTCTATCCACTTAGTGAAATAGTCTGTTCCAGTCAAGATCCATCTATGTTGGCCACTGGAAGCAGGATGAATTTCCCCGATAAAATCTAAGCCCCATTGTTGAAAAGATCCTAAAACTGTTACGGGATTTAATGGAAAAGACTTAAGCTGTTGCTTTCCAAAAAATTTCTGACATTTAACACATGCTCTGACCTTAGCACAAACATCTGTGAATAGACTAGGCCAAAAATACCCAGCCCTGAGAATCTTGTAGGCAATAGTCCTCCAAAAATGATGCCCCCCACACAAATTGTCATGAAAGTCATACATAATCCTTTGGGCCTATTGCGGGTCTAGGCATCTCAACAACACTCCCAATGGATCCTTCCAATATAAAATTTGATCAACCAAGAAATACTTTATTGATTTGAGTTTTAATGCTCTCCCCTTGTTCTTTTCCATACCACTTGGAGGTTGTAAATTCTGCAAGAAAAATATAATATCACTGTACCAACTGCAATTTGCCAATGCTGGGTTGATTTGAGCACCTCTGTTGTTTAATTCAGTCTGCTGCTTTTCTGAACATGAACCAATGAAGTTTACTCCCAACGCTGAGGAATTTGATTAAGCCAAGAGCTTGGCTAAACCTTGGCCCTTAACCAATTTGGTAGGCCTGATTTCTAAATCAAATTCAAGGATCTTAGCAATCCATTTGCTGTGTTTTCCGTCAATATCAGGCTGAATCATAATTTATTTTACAACAACTGATGGAACATAAGCAAGAACTTTTGAATGAAACACATAAACTCTGAAGGACTTAAGAGCTTTAACCAGTGCATATGATTGCTTATCCATAATGTCATATTTTAATTCTGCGTCTCTCAAAGCCCGACTGAAAAAGGCAATGGGCTGCTCTAAGCCTTCAGAGTTGTTTTGCAATAGCACTGCTGCTACTGTATCAAAAGAGGCAAAAGAAAAAATAAGAAAGTCCTTGGAGTAGTCTGGGCTGACTAGGACTGGGGCTTCCATAAGAGATTTCTTTATTTGATCAAAAGAACTACGTGCCTCAGCAGTCCACTTAATTTCATTATATTTCCACAACATGGTTGTGATATACTTAAGCAACTCAACATAAATTGACACAAACCTTCTCAAGAAATTAACCATTCCTAGAAAAGATTGAACCTCCTTTTTAGATCTAGGCAGTGATAAGGTCAGTATGGCTTCAACCCTGCTGGAATCAAGCCTCACACCTTCAAATGACACAATATGCCCCAATAATTTTCCTTCTTTCATGGCGAACAAAGACTTTTTAGGATTCAAAGAGAGGCCAAATTTTCTGCATTTTAAGAAAACCTTTCTTAAGTGATTATAGTGCTCTTCATTAGATTGAGAGAACACGGTTATGTCATCTAAGTGTATAACAACAAACTTGTCCTTCTCTCCAATAAATGCTATGTCCATAGCTCGTTGAAAGGTTGTCCCTGCGTTTATCAAACCAAAGGGCATCTTGGTGTACATAAATGTACCCCAAGGAGTGGTAAAAGTCGTCTTCTCTCTATCTTCTGGCAAAACATAAATCTGGTTGTAGCCAAAAAAAGCATCAACCATAGACATCCGGGCTGCACCTGTCACCCTCTGTAATATATGCTCCATCTTGGGCAAAGGGTAATTATCCTTTTTAGAGTTTCTGTTCAGATTTTGGAAATCGACACAAAGTCTGATTTCTCCATTCTTTTTCCTCACGGGGACCAAATTAGCCACCCATTTGGAATATCTCAAAGGAACAATAATTTTTGCATCTAATAGCTTCTTCAACTCCTTCTTCATGACAGATAGTAACATAGTATTGATTTGCCTCAACTTTTGCCTGAAGGGCTTAGTCTCCTCTTTTAATGGAATCTTGTGCTCTATAATGTTTGTGTCATAAGTTCAGAGATCTTCGTAAGTCCATGCGAATACATCAACAAAATCCTTCAACAATTTGACATATTCTACCCTCTGCTCTCTTGATAGGCTACTTGAAAACTTGACATATTTCGGATCCTTTTCTATCCCAAATTGCACTCAGTTATATCAACATCGTCAGTAGACACTTTCCCTTTCCTTGCCACATCATTTTCATCAAATAATTTTTCCAAAGGAACTAGTCCTTTTGGAATATGGTTGCTAGGTAGTTGCACGATATGATGATTAGCAATTTTGTTAAGGAAAACATCAACATGTGGAGTAATTTCAGAATCAGGATCCTGATCAATATGTAATGCAACAAATTCGTCAACAGACTCAATAAATTTTTTAAGTTCGAAATCATCTTCAAACACCTTCCAATAATTGACATTGTCCGGTATAGAAGGCCTGTATTTGACCTCTACATCATACTTGAGTTTTGGTGGTATAGGTATCCTGAAATTGCTTGCTGATACAACCAAAGAATCAGCCACATAATTCTTTTCTCGTGGAATAAAACAGATGTCATACTCAGAGAAAAAATTCTCTACTAGGTCCCATACTTCATTTCTATAAGATCTAAGCCTAGGGTGCTTAGTTTGGCAAAGATTTTTAGTCTGATGAACTATCAGTTCAACATCTCCAAATACTGACAGCTTTTTAATTCCCATATCCTTTGCAGCTCTCAAGCACAAGACAAGAGCGTCATACTCTGCCACGTTGTTGGTAGTTTCAAATTCTAGTTTGTATGACAAAGGTATGGTCTCCTGAGTTGGTGAGATAAACAACACTCCAGCACCGACACATTCCTTAGAAGAGGCTCCATCAAAGAACATCTTCCAAACATAAATAGTTAGAGAAGGTTCTTCGGATAAGGTAACGGATTTTTTTCTTATTTCAAGAGGGGTTTCAGGAGCATCAATGAGCTGCAAAATGCTAGACCCCAAATCGGTATCAAGAGAAAAAACAGGATGATTAACAGGGTTTGTTTCATCACTGATAATGTAAGCCAGCTGGGCTTCTCTGTAAAGTCTTCTATGTTCACCACCAAACACTGGGATAGTTGCATATGAGAGATCCATCTGCAAGGTTCCTCCAAGTCTTTTTATGCAAGACCTTGACAAGAGCATGCCAAACTTAGGAGGAACATCGGCCACCACAACATCCATAAGTATACTTTTCATGGGCAGCTGAAATAGAGTCACAACCATGTCTTTAATGACCCCCAGACATTTTACTTTCCTAGAGTCGAAAGAATATAAGTCATGATAGGTTTTGGTGATTTCCAGTCCAAGTTCATCCATAACAAATTTTGGCATAAGATTATGGGAGGCCCCTGAATCCAAAGGACAGTTATGAAACACCTTGTCATGAACATTGAGAGAAGTAAAGAAGGGAGGGGATGAATCTCTATCTTCTATCAAAGGGCCTAAAATCACAGCTGGTTTTTCATCTTGCATATTTATTGAATCAGTGGAATTAGGAGAAACATCGGGCTGTAACATTTTGGTCAGATATTTTTTAAATTCTTCATTTTTTATCAATTCCAAAAATGGTAAAGGGATCTTAATTTTTTGGATCTCACTCTCAAAACTGAAAGAGGGGGAAGGCTTCAAAATCTCTTTGGTTTTAGGAGGAGGATTTCTGATAAGAGGATTTAAAATAATCTCTAGGGGGAAGAGCATTCATTGGCTGAGGCAAGACTAGAGGAGCATATCTTGCAGCCACTATGGCATCCATCCTATTTGCGAGGGGATTAACAACTGCCATTTGATTTTGGATTCTAGGTGAACAAGCAGGAGAATGAGACCGAGCTATGTGCAGATTAGGAGAAGGATAAAAGGATAAAGGGGATATTTACGTCTTCACAACAACAGGTGGAGTCTCGGATGAGGATGGAAAGGTTTGAGAAGGAGATGAAGTTCCTACTTCTTTGGCAACAAAAGTTTTAACAGAGAGAGGTGTAGCAAAACCTAAAGTAGGGAAATCTTCAAAACTATCAAGACTGAAACACTTCTCAATATTAGGAGAGGAGAATATATCAATGTTTTCTTCTTTTAATTCAGTTTCAAAGGTAGAGTGTTCATCAGGAAACTCTTCAAAATCTAACTTTTTAGATACTTCAACAGAAGATAAAGGAAGCTTACTTGATAAAACAACTAGAGTATCAAGAGTGGAATGAGGGAACTGACCGGAAGCACTTGTGGTAGCAGCAAAAAAACTTTTTTTAGAAGCTTTTCCCTTCTTGATTATCTTCTCTGGGTTAGCCTCAGGTGGAACCAAAGGTAACTATGGATTTGATCTTATATGTCTGCCTTTAGGTGCCAGAGCTAAATCAGTGGAGTCTCTAGGTGCAAGATGCGATCTTCAAAATACTAAGTCCCAATGCACCTTGAGAGCTAGTAAGCATTGTCGTTCTATCCCAGTGAAAAGTCTTCAAATCGTTCCCCGACAACGACGCCAAAAATGTTAACACTAGGAGTCACCTTCTGATTTCAAGGAAGGTAAGCGTAGTACCCATCAGATGATATGTGAAAGTATGAGTGTTTTTTGAAAGGTTGAATGGAAAAACTCGAAATGATAATATCCTCACTCATAAACAGGGCTAACATGTAATAGCAAATAAGGTCTTGACTAATTTCAACCACTAGTTTGGTAGTAAATGTGGATAGAAAGAAGACTTGAATGAGAGGAATGTAAGAGCTACTGCAAACATCAGGCCCACAAAAGCCTAAGGAAGAAAGTTTCTTAAAACAAGATCTTCTTGAAATTAGAAACTAAGGAGCTAAATAAACACCATGACAATAAAATGATCAAACATCCATCATATCATTACCACAGTCATCCATATGAAGCATTCAAATATGAACATTTAGCATTAGAAGCAAATGGTCTGAAATAGGAGTTGATTTCTGTTAGTCAAAAAGTCTTAAGTCCAGTACATACTAGATCACAGTCACTTTATCAAAAATATTACTGTTTCTTGGGAGCCTTGCTCTACCATCTGAACCCCTTAAAGCAATTTATCTATCTATTTATAACAAGAAAGGGAAGAAACAACTGGAGGTACGAGATGGCCTCTTTTCCTTAAAAATCTCAAAATATTTATTTATTATAACTACTAAGGTAACAACCTATGCTATAAAATAGGGAAGTGTTGGTGAATAAACCCAATAATGCTTCTAACTGCTTTGATCCTCTTTTGCTGCTCAACTTCTGTTTTGCCATGTGTCCCTTTGGAGCTTATAGTTGTCCTCTGCATGCCAACTGCTACTTCTGTCATTTATTCCATCATTAACTTATCCAAAACTATTGGCTTAATCTTCCTAGATCCCTGGTGTTTGATGGCTACTCCCTTAGGTAGCAACTCTGTGTAGAGCCCCCTGAAATGGAACAAGGAGAGAAGGTAGCACCTGTAGGTAGCGCCACTGTGCTGAAAATCTGCCCCAACATTTGTCCTCTGTTGCAATATTGAGTAGCGCCTGTGTGTGAACCCGCTCTCTGTAAAATATTACGCAGCGCCTGTGGGTAGCGTCTGTATGCCAATTCTGCATTTTGTAAAATATTACGCAGTGCCACCTACGCTGCAACTGCATAAGGGTTTGGGTAGGTATGCCAAAAATACAACGTCTTTGACTCCTGAACGTGTGCAGAGATGTTTGTGTCCTTCCATGATGAAAAAATCATTTTATTTAGGTGCCTTTACCACTGAGTGAAGCTAGCACTTAGCAAAAAATTCAAAATTCATATAGCTAAACACATAGAAGCCTGTATAAGTGGAAAAACTGGTATGTGCATATCAGTTAACCTTCCCAAGAAGGAACAACTCTTCAAAAATGGGGTTTACCACTACCAGATACTTTGTCATTTTAACACTTAGCCTCACACTCTTTATGGTGGAAAGAGTATCTCCATTTAACTCAGTAGACTTCTTCTTCTAAGGCCTAGTAGGCTTCTTCAGTATAGTTGTGCTCTCCTTAGCTACTAGTTTTTCATCTTCAATGACAGCCTCAACCAACACCTGTAAATTCTTTTGGGTTACCTCATCTTGGAAATGCTTCAGTTCTGCCTTTAGCTTCCTGTTCTGAGCCTGGAAACCCCTGTTCTACCTGTAGAGGTTMTGGAGCTGCCTATGAAGGGGTTGAACCCTTCTTGCTACAAATTTTGCTAAGTCAAGAGTGTCACTGTATCCCTCTATAAGATCTRTCATCTTTTCTCTCTCAGGTATGGTTTCCCTTTTCAATTGGGCCACTTCCTTTCTTGATTCCTTAAGCTATCTTATGAGTCTCTTGAAGGTCTGATCACCAAGGGGGTTGGGAACATGTGTAGTCTCAGCAGGCTTCTTCTCGTCCTTTTCTTCCATCTGTACCAGAGTTTCCTTGCATGCTTCATCTGCCTTCTCAAAAACTTTTCCTTTATGCTTCTTCTCTTGCACAACAACCTTTTCTTTATTCTTCATAGGCTTTTTACAATCCTTCACAGGAATTTCATGTTTCCTCTCCAAAGGTATTTTGGTACCTTTACCCTTGATTTTCTGTACAGGGGTTTCTTGATTCTCTTCTACATATTTTTTAATGCCTTTCCCTTTCTTCTTATGTRTAGGGGTTTCTGGTAAAGGCTGTCCTTTGAAATCCCCCTTAGGGATTGATGACCTAGTGAAAGGTCTTTTACCCTTGATTTCAACTRTTGGAGGGGGAGAGGGAAAGAGAAGCTTCTTCCCTCTTTTAGATGTCACCTTGGTAGAAGATGAAACTTATTCTAACCCTGGTGGAGGTGGTGGTGAGAAATCTCTATGTGGAGAAGGACAAACTTCCTCCTCAGCTTCCCTGACCTGCTTATTGATCTTTGAAACAGGGGCTCTGCCCTTTCTCTTCTTGCTGATCCCTACTTTAGCACTGGTAGGTGATGAAGAGCCTGCAATCTGTGATAGGGGGGTAGGTGTTGGGTCCAGCTTGAAGTGAGAAGTAACCAAAAAATTCTCCCAGGAGATCTCTTTCTTTCCCAACTCTTCAGAGACAAGCATCCTGATAAGTCTAGAGTGGAAAAGACTAGAGTCCACATCCTTAGATTTGGCTTGCACCCTATCTGCCATTTTACCTATACTTCTTAGCAAGTAATATGGAACATTTATCTGAACCTTACCAGTAAAATGCAACAAAAACCTTATGTGGTAATGATACAGGGTGTTAAATGTCCCTTCACAACTAAAATATCTTTGTATGATTTTCAACATTCTGTCAAACTGGTCAATCAACTGATTCCTTATTCCTTGGCACACTCTTAGATAAATCATTGGCTTGGTATTCAGGCTTGAAGAGATCTTTAATGAAGGGTGAACTCAATACTATGGCCTTGAACCAATTTTCACCTGAAATGGGGATCGCTGTTGCAGTTTAGATGGAGGCTTCAGTTACCTCAAATTCCAGATCTCCAACTCTGGTTTTCTTGCCATCAAAATTTAGTGCAAATTGTTTTGCTACTTCTGGGTGGCCTCTCTGCATGTTATCGTAGAAAGAGAGGCATCCTGCTTTTCGAAACATTTCCCTTGCCATGGATTCTGTGTCAAAAAGGAGCATGTCCATAGGTTCTGTTCGAACTATCTTGCCACCTTTGTGTGCTTTCTTTGACTGAGGGGTCTCCATGACTCAGAAAGAGGGTTCTTAAGAGGCTGTAAGGGATGCTATTGACCAGAAAACTTCAATTCAAGTTTTAAATGCACAAGGATGGCTGTCGAAATTAACAGTGCTTAGAAAATGAGCTTGGCTATGAGAAATGGACCTTCAGGCTTATACAGGTTTTCAGAGTGTAGACTGTGAGGAGGTAATCCCAAAATGACTCTTCGTACATGATGAAAAGAAGCAAAGAAAGAGAGGTTTGAGCAACGCCTCTATGTAGCGCAATGCATACACAGAGGATATGAAATTGTAGGCCTGTGACTTTCAATGGATATGACAAACAAAAATAATCAGACTATGGATACGAGTGATGATGTTTACAGGTATGCAAATATGGCTCCCTTACTACCCTGCAAGCTTAACAAACCCAAACCTGAGCACAAATCTCCTATGAAAATTAATATGCGAAAGAGGTTGCACAAGATACCTGTGAAGTCGACATCTGTTGAGCTCCTCGGTGTGATCTTAGGATGAGATTAGGGAAACTTCGGCCCTGAAATATCTCACAGCATCGAATTTAGTTGACATGCGATCTCTGATCTGAACTGGAAAACTTACGCAACACATTACTGCTTAACTTTTTAAATTTAGAAACCGTTACCAAGGATCATAAATGCAAGATATTTTGAAAGCATTTCAACTGACTTCCTGGCACTGAAAACAAGGGTTATGGTGTCAGTTGTGGAAATCATGACCCTGAGTGGATGAATGATAAACGTGAGAGGCGCTACGGAACTGCCTGCTGAGTGGGAATCGCTTTCCAAATCAAAAAAATGATTGGACATGTTAGTGGGGATGATGAGGTATGCATGTGAGGTCATGAGTGAGGAGAGAGGTGTGTCTCATTAACCTGGTCATGGGAGGTATCTACCTAGGGATGAATCACGAGAGGGGACATAAAGACTAGACCATGAGATTAAAAGGATTTAAGGACCAAAAATTGAAATGTGGATCAACACATGAGCTATGACTCAAAGGTTTAGTCATCCTAAGGGGTCCTATCATAAATAACATTTAAGGGATGATAAAATTATTTTAAAAAGAAAATAAGAATCTAAGGTTTTTTTTTTTTTCTTTAACAAAACAAATTAAGAGACCCAAGGCAACTTAGTGTGATAACACATTCCTCAACCACTTCCGAAAAATACCTGTCATTGTTCATTGCATTTTGACTTCTTTAGGGCATTCATATTCTTTTCCCTTTCAACTACCACATGACATATTTTATTGGTTATGAGGTTGGGTTCACACACTATTGCAATACGAGGTTGTGGCATCACTACTTTGTGTCACTATAGCCCTCAAACCCTTGGTCAAGTTTGTTTTTCTAGCGTACATTGAGTTTCTACGGCAATATTTTTGTGTCACTGTTGCATTGAATTAACATCATATTTGTGTGATACATACAACACTCGAAAAACTAATTTTATTTTGTATTTGCATCATTATTGTGTCACTCATGCATCACTGTAGCTAGTCATGCATCAAATGCATTGTGTTTTGCATTGTGTTTGCATAATGTTATTGTCATGCTTGCATTTTTTTTATGTTGTGTTTGCATCGATCAACATCATGTTTATTTCATGTTGGTCCCATGTTTGAATCTATTAGCATTGTGCTTGCATTGATGACCATTGTGTTTACATGATGTGTGTTGTGCTTGCATTGATTAACATCCAACTAGGTGACATTGACACGATGCTTTTTTGGCATCATGTCGAAAATGATGAAACAAGTATGACATGGGGTCAATGTGGAGACGACACATGCTACACCCTTGCATCAAAACAATTGATGCACAATTGACATAAGATCACCATGGAATTAAAAAAATCCAAAATATAGACAAGGCAAAATGAATATTTGTGTTGCCCTTCCCTTGCATTTCTAATATACAATTAAAAAAGAGGCCCGCCTCATTTAATTTTCACATGAGTATGTGGGGAAAATCTTCTTGAAGATGAAAAAGGTTTGTGCGGGAACTCAACAGGTGCATGTAAAGGAGATTTGTGGGGCATCACCAAATCAAAGGTAAATTTTTTTTCATCCCTCCCCCCACCCCACCTTTCTTTTTTTAAATTGCAGATTTAAAACAAAATGGGATTTTGGGTTTTGGAGATGGGAAATGGGATTTGAATTTTGGAGATGGGACTTGGGTTTTGGAGGTGATACGAGACTTGTTTTTTGGATATGGGATATACTAAATGAGAAAAAAATGAAAATAAAGTAGGTTTAAGAAAATATCTTATTCTTCCTCTCCCTCTTCTCTTTTCTCTTTCCTCACATTCTCTTCCTCTCCTTCTCTCCCTATTCTCCTTCCTCTTCCTTTCCCTCTCCCTCTTCCTCTACTTTCTATCCCACTCCCTATCCCTCATTCCCTCCTCTTTTTCTCCCACCTCCTATTATTTTTCTTCTCCTTCTCTCTCCTCCCCCTCTTCCATTTCGTCTTTCTCTTATCCCTCACCCCCCTCTTCCTTTTCTTTTCTTCTATTTTTATACTCCACTAAGTTCTGTAAGTTCTACTGGAGAATTTCCTACCACTATATTAAAATCTATTTTAAATAGTTTTTTCCTTATGGTTATCTCGTTGAGTAAAAGGCACATGTTAGGGATGAAATAATTTCATGTTTGCACCATTGGGAGATGTGTTTATGTGAATAATGATTTTTTTGGTATAATAATAATAATAAAAATAATCTATTTTTAAGGTCATGGCCAAGCTAGACACCAATTGGTGTATGAGACCCCCTTGTTTGTGGGACAAGGGATCCCCTTCTACGCAATGATTTGTCTGCTAAAGTCTACAGAGGTGTACATACCCTACCCTCTTTTGGATTTGAATCCATGACCTCCAAGGAGGAAACACACGTTCTTAACCATTAGGCCCACTCAATGTAATGTTTTTTATTTATTTATGTGAAACAAGTTACTTGGGAATCCAACCCTTCCCAAACTTGTGATCACAATAACTATTTTTTTGATAAGTCGAATCTTCTCAAACTTTTCTTGGGAAAATCACATTATTGCTCATAGTCTTTGCAAGAGGTTGCATTATAGAGGTAATGATCAATCTCATTACTTGATGAATAATTGGCTTAAATTTCATGTGCAAGGCATGCATATCAATGCATAGCGCATGTACAAGGTCATTGTATTGACCACATTGAATTTAAAGCATTGTACWTATGAGAACCTCATCCAATGATTGGGATTTGACATGAAACACTTGTGGGAGGAGTTTACATATCAAGGTGAAATGTAYGGTGTTGCACTAGATTCTCATTGGTCAATCTAATGTAGTAGCCGTGATTGGCGATTTTATTCTTCCATCACATTAGAACACTTAATGATCCYAAACAAGCTAGAAACCGTGAGAAGCCAAAAGGATAGGAAAGTTATAACTTCTTCGAACAAACTATGTTTTGCTTGATTTATGTTAATTTTAATGTGATAAGTTGTTTGAAATTGTTGATCACTAAACAAATCCTCAACAAAGTACAAGTAGTAATGTTATCAGAAAAGTTTTATCTGTTCACTTTTGATTGATCCATATAGAATTGCAAACTCCAATGCCACATTAATATGACATAAACCTACTTTAACATTAGAAGGAAATATTTGGATGTATTTTTCCCAAACAAGAGTAATGCCTTTACTAATTCAATAAGAAATAATCATTAAATGCTAAATTATTTTGATAATATCCTCACACTTTGTCATTTCTTTTAGAATCCTTTTCAATCTCAAACCATCATAATAATCTAAGAAAATTTCACACTTAAAACATAATAATTTTTTCAATATTGCTCCCTTTTCTCACTAAATTACATGTACTATAGGCTAGTCTTTTTGTTTCACAAATTAAAAATAAAATCAAAATGTTAGTAATATAAAATATTGATTATATCCCTTTTGGAAAAGGGTATTTGATATATGTTAACTTTTGGGGTTACTCCAAAAGTGTTTACACCAAGCTTGGCGTGCTTCATGATATTTGGGGTACATGGTGTGTGTTCATCCCCTAGATGGTCCATGATGGATTGACACATGAAAGATAGTCCTTTATGAATTTACATAGTTGAGATAGCTTGCTTAGTGTATGCTTAACCTTAGATGGTTGTTGACTTAATATTATTTCCTTAGACACTGGAGTTCTCTTCATAGTTTGGTGGACACCCTTCATTGGGGCCCCATGAAGGATCCACTTCCTTGGAGAGCATCCTACATGGGATGAGGATCATTGTGTAACTTGTAGGAGGGAATTAGGCCCTAGTTGGCATGTGACAACTTGCATTCCTTTTTAGTGGATTGGAGATGGCTCAAGGACTACCCTATTTTTCAAAGAAAAAAATCTCCTTTTCTCTTCCCTACCCTCTCCAAGAATTAGGTCCCTCCCTCTATTCAAGTTATTTTCTTTTTATTTTCATGAATGAAATATGGTTTAATAGAGTCCTAAACCAACTTTGATTTGGTTCCAAGAATGTAGGGGACAAGATTCCAAGAATGTAGGAAGTGATGGCTTAGGTTTACGAAATGGTTTCATCCACTCCTTTTGTCTCCAATTAAAATTGATCAGAAAATCCTTAGATACACTTATTCCTTTAAAATATACATATTGCATCTAACCTGATTCATAATCAATTATTGATCGTATTGAGGTGATTTGTAGAAAAAACGATATTGTGCTCCTTATCCAAAAACTCATAAAATGATGATTAATTTGAATATTATTGAGATGACACAAAAACATAAAAGAACTCAAATTACATATATTGATGATATAATTTACTTCATCTTCAAGTTCTCTTTAGATAGTAAGATTGTTCTTCATCATCTCAAAATGTCAAATTACATTACAAGGACTTCCAAAATCCAATTTTATGAACTCTTGAATTCCGTTGCTCAAACTCAGAAAAAGAGTTTACCATTGAATTCCTTGCGAAATTTTGAGAAATTTGAGTATAAAATCGATCATATTATGACCAGGATAAATTTTACCCTTTTTACAAGCCAAACGAGGCACTATGGCTCTTATTAATGGAAATATGGACTAAGACATTTACAAATGACCTCTTAAAAAAAAAATAACATCACCATTGAAATTCTCTTGGAAAAATGAGAAAAATGAGTATAAACATGTCTATGTTCAGTCAATATACCTCATGACACACATATCGAGACACCACATTAGGCTTCTATTATTGCACACAAAAAAATGCATCTGTATAGTACCTTGGCCTCAAGATCCTTGCACACCTCAGACTCTGTGTCAACATTGGGATATGTGTCCTTGCTCTATGTGCAACCATTGGAATTCATGCATACAAATAGGGCACGGGTCGGATTCGAATGCTAACCCCCATTCAAAACTTTAGGTAGGAAAAAAATATAAGGTTGTTGCCATGAATTAACAAGAGGAGCCTTTGGCGCAATGGTTAAGGCATGAAATTATTTGGGGGAGGTCACGGGTTCCATCCTCCGCGATCCCCTCCTTTGTTGGCGCATTGTTATAATGTATGGATATATGTGGGGTGTTTTTTATACGGTTTTAACCAAAGTTTTAAATCACCCCTTCATGCGAGTATTATGGTCACATTACAATGGCTTCCTTTGGTCTTACGCGGTGTCCCTGCCTAGCGCACCTGTGTCCGAAATAACTTGCCTGAGATCTTGTAGAAGAGTCATCAAGAGCTCCTCACGATGAATTCGTTCTTCTTCCCTGTGCTGCATCTCTTTGATGGCGCCATTGACGTCCTCAATTGCTCGCTTGATGGCATCCAAAGAGTCTTTGAGAGCTTCCTTCCCAACGCAACGGGTGCAAACAGGAGAGGGAGAAGGGGGTGGAGGTAAATCAGAGGACGATGTTGGGGAGTCGGGAGAGGGGAGGGGGGAGGACGAAGAAGAGAGAGGAACTGATAGAACGGGGGGAGCAGAGGGTGGAGGAGGGGGAGATGGAGGCTGGCGGGGAGGTGACAACTCCGGGCTGAGCTTTGGAGCGAAGCCCAGTGAGTTGCCATGGTTGTCGAACCATTCAACTCTACATGCGTAAGTAGATGACAATTGAGGCAAATATGGAGTAGTGAACCTTTCAGAAGGGTGGTCTGGGGAGGTGGCGCAAGATGAAGCAAGGGAAAGATCCGGGGTGGAAGCACACGCAGAGTCTTGAGACAAGCTTGGAAGAGTCTGCTTGCCTCGTCCTCTCGAACCTCTTCCTCTTGCAGCGTACCAAGCTGCCCCCCGTTTTGATTTACCTCGAAGTCCAGGCATCAGGAAAAACACTGGAAACCAGAGATGGAGCACGTGATAACTGTTATCCAAAGGACAAGAATTGAGCCAGAACCAAAAGCAATAGCCGACCAGAGGAAGAGTGCTAGGCGCAGGGGGGCGAGAGCCCCAAGGAAACTCGAGTCAGAGGCAAAAAACTAGACAGTCTACAGGAGGAGGCCAAGACTCGGGAGGCCGAGAGCTCGAATGAGCCATGGCTTTCCAAAACTCTGGCCTAAAACCACCGAACCGGGTAAGGTGATGGGATTGGGTAGGCATCCAGCCCATTGCCATAATCGCTCCCACAAACTGGAGCGCCATAACATTAAACTAATCCAAATTCAATTGAATGCAAAGGTGCGTCGACCGAGGAGTTAAACACATGGATTAATGGCAGAGGTGAGTGCGGGCTGAGGTGGCTCAAGGTTGCAAGAGGTGTGGCCATGTGTCCACCCATCTGGCCATCCACCTGTCATGTCCGATATCACCCCATCCGGGGGATATGGTTTTCATAATTATTATCAAAAAATATAAAATTTAAAAATTAAATAAAAAAATATAAAATGTAATTTTTTTAGAAAATGACACCTGGCTTTTCACATTATGTTATTGTCTTTGTTTGACATAATCTAATAAATGCCACCTAGCCTAATTA